>BGPR01018093.1:14486-30468 GCA_013235015.1 Araneus ventricosus | reverse complement strand
TTCATGTAGTGGAATTTTGTGAAGGGGCCGTTTTTATGAAGTGGAATTTTGTGAAGGGGCCGCAAAACAGCCCCAATTTTCGCCTGGATCGACCCATGTTCCTGTAGCATAAAATTTTACTTACATCATCAGTCATGGTCTTCTTAGGTGGATGGAATTCCTCATGATAAGATCGTCCACTTGAAGGGTGAATAAGCCGACCAGTAATCCTGCGAACCAGACGGGAGTCATCGATTCCAAATTCAATAACAGAATCCAGTTTGGTGTTCCTTTTATCAAGAAGTTCATCCAGCTGAAATTAAAGAAATTTCATTAAACAAAAGGATTTTCTCTACTTTCCAATCAATACACTTTAATACATCCTGAATAAGGTGTATTAGCATAACAAATATACAGTAGAACCCCAGGCATCCGAACTAGTTGGGACTGACCTCTATTTGCGATTCCGGGGAGTTCGGATTATCCAGGAAATTCAGTAAAATACTCTCGATATACCAAATGCAGTAGAGTATTGACTCTAGGTGTTCCGTGAAAGCATTCGAAAAGAGCGTACGGCGATTCACACGGTACAGTGGCAAACACGTTGGGGGTAAAAAGAAGATATCCGAGTTTGTTTCTATTAAGGTGCTGTATTGATTCTTAAAAACCACTTAAAATACTTCTTTTAAGTTAGGAACCCAGTGGCAGAATCACTGCGACGCTGCGTCGTACGTCGCAGATTTTGGACAGTGTCTGCAGACTATTTTGTAAAAAAGTTTATCATGTGCTCATAAAATAAATCGAATCTTTAAAAATATCAAAGTTATTAATCACGCTTGCAAAAGAACTTGACAATTATTATAAATTATTATAAAACGCACATTGAATCCTCTCGCCCTACAGCACTCATCGCCCCCCCCCCTCCTCCCTATGCTGAAAGGGCTCCCCTAGCGACTGCGATTTGACCTTGCAGTACACTAGGGACCTCTTATCGGTATTGGTCTCGGCCAATGTTTTCTACGCTATTCATTCCGATACGTTTCTGGCACAGAGCCTTTGGTTTCTGGAACTAACATGTGGTTTTTACTTTGAGATGGCTGTATATACAGATAAAATTCGTTGATTTGATTGCAATGGTTCATTTTACGAAAAAACTTAAAGCAGCATTATTTATGCCAGCCTGAAAATAAACCTCTGAAGTTTTGATTGATCTCTACGCCTGCAATTCAATCATTTTTTACAAACGGGAGCGAAAAAAGAACAAATTCTGAAATTGATGAAGACGAGGAACAGAGTTCAAGCCAAGATTGCCCCAATTTTAAGCGTTCTAAGCATTAGTTAAGAAATATGGAATTCATTATTATACACACTTTCAAAATGTATCTACATATATTCAAACGCAAAATTCCATAAAATCAAAAGTTGTATCAAGAATTTTAGAGGAAGACAGCGTTGTTCTTCCTTGTTTTAAATAATAAACAATGATACTATGAAATCTTATATACGTATATTTGCAGAACAATTTATCAGTTTGCATACAAACCATTAAAATGCATATCAGGATCAACGTGCTAAAAAGTTTCAAAGTTTTTGTTTCGTAAAAAAGCAATTATTTATTGCATTTTAAATTAAAAACATACAAGAAAGACTTTTTTTGGCATACTTAATTTTTTTTTTACAATAAACAGGAGGCATAAATTTTTAAATAACATCTAACATATTGAAGAATATTTCAGTTATATGAGCTAGTGATGTATTGTTTTGAAAAATTCACCAAAACAGAAAGACACCAAGTGCTGTCTTTAAAACGGAAAAGTACCCAAATATAATTTTCTGCATAAGTATTTGTGTAGTATGCTTAATTTTACTTCTGAAACAACTTGATACTTCATTATTGTTAATCATCTTCCCAAAGAAAAGATTAATCTTCATACGCTTTTGTTTATTAATTTATACAATTATATTATACAAACAATAAAGATGTTATAATGTTTTTAATTTATATTTGTCGCATTTTAATAGTTGTAAGTTGATATAAGTATTTAAAAAAAAGAAAGCAAAATATTTATAGTCGCGCACTTATTCTGCAGACTATTTTTAAGAGACCCAACCTCCGTTGCAGACTGTTGAAAAGTATTCTGCCACTGGGGTTAGGAATAAACATTAGGTTTGTTTATGATTCAGAATTGTTAATTTTTCTTCATTATTCAGTAAAAATTTTTCAGAAAATTTTAAAAAGGTGTTTGGATTACCGGGGTTCTACTGTAATTACAAGTCATATTCTCAACAAGCATACAGAGAAAAAATTAATAATTCCTTCATTTAAGAATTGAAATAGAATTTTTAAGTATTTGAGTATTGGATTATTTCATTTGAGACAGAACAGATTTTTTCTTTGCAATCATCACATGACAAACATGACACAAATATTAAGTGACCAGGGCCCTGTGGAGGCCCTCAGGCAATGCAAGTCGAGAGCCTCTTACCCCTTCCTAACTTCGAAAAACATATATTTTTTTACTGATTTTAATTTAATCTCTGTTTGAGTGGTTTTTAAGCAACAAACATTAGGACAAACTGAAACAACAAAGCATTAAAATGGGGGTCAACTTCAACAGAGTTGGTTTCAATGGCCAACATATATATAAAAAAAAAAAATTGAAATTGAAAAGTAATTTTAAACAAAACTAGCTGCTCTCGCCGCCATCCATGCAGGTCCACGACCAGCACCCACTTTGCTCAGCACTGTCCTTACAACCTGGCTGCTTCAAGGCTCCGAGCCACTACTTTTTTCAGTTTTAAATACTGAATGAAGATCAGTAGAACAGACCATAAAACCAAAGTAGATTTCAATTCTTTGTAGACAACAGATTCCCTTAAAATTGCAAAATCTTTCAATAAACCTCATTTAGTTGTAATGTTCTGTATAACTTCTTCTCGAATTTCGGCATGAAATTCTTCAGATCCATAAATACAGAATGAAATCGCCCTAATTAAACAGTTTCCATCACCTGCAATAGGTATTTTACCATATTTTTGACACACCATTGTGATGGAATTGTTGGGATCTATAAATTTAAAATAAATGTTAAAACCTTCAGACAGTTCGCCAGCCCCAACCACTTGACGGATTTTGACAATTTTTACTTCATATGATTGCTTATGACATCTAGATATATTATGAAGAGTCGCCTGGACCCCACCCCACCCCATTTAAGAGCGAAATCGAAAAAACATACAGAGAATGTATGGTGGAGAAATGCTTTTTCGATTTCATTCAAAAATGGGGGGTGTTAGGGGCAGTCGACCCATTATGACATATCTAGACGTCATAACCTTTCAAATGAAAAAAAACTGTCAAAATCCGTTGGATGGTTTGGGCTAGAAGATTTCTACAAGGTTTATCCATAGACATTGTACAAAAGAGAAGTGTTTTTTCGATTTCGTTCGAAAATAGGGGTGGGGACAGGCGACCCTTTATGACATATCTAGACGTCATAACCTTTCAAATGAAAAAAAAAATTGTTGAAATAGGTTGAGAGGTTGAGGCTGCAGTTGGTAAGATAATTGTAAAACTTCTTTAACACAATCTAAATACTCTAATACAAAGTTTGTCAGGGCTGCTGACTTGAATCTATCAATCAACAGCAAAGGAAATTGGACTGCATTGATTTGACAGTGAATTTGAAAGCATGAAAAAAATTTTAAGAATGTTCTTAAATTTAACCCTCTGAGCGCCCAATTATTTTGAACTTTTAACTGCCAGGTTAGAAAACTTAGCTTTTAAAGAGGATGAATCGATATTTTTTGTATTTATCTCTGAAATCTTAATACTTTATCCACGATTGTTTAAGAAAATATGCATATAAATACGAGCCATCTGCTTTTGAACTGAATGTGAAAAACAGAAAAAGCCGTTTGCGCCGCTCAGAGCATTCAATGATATTTGATTATAATTTGAATAAGTTCAAGCATACGGCCCTTGTAAATCAAATGAAAGCACAAAATTAAATTATCCTGAAAATACCTCAAAATTTCATTTCTTGAAGTGCTCCAAAGATGCGGGATCCATAGGCAGTTTTACCTATTTACCCTATATGTGACTGTGAAACTATATATCCTTAAATCTAGCATTATTTAAAAGTAGCCACTGTTGCTACAGAAAATTATTGCTCACTTTTGTTAAAAAGCAAAAATTTGCCTTCTTAATTAAATAACTATCACATCAATAAGAATAATCTTTTAAAAATTGCTACAAAGGAAGTAAAGGAAATATTTTAATTAGAAAAAAAAGTTAATCACAAAATATTGATAAAGTTCCAAATTATCTATGGAACAGGGTCAATTCATGTTCCTGTAATAAATGCCAAATGCGCTGCACTGATTTAATTTTAGAACCTATTGTGAGCAGTGATGTGGGGTGGGTAAATACCCAGTGGGTAGGTAAATATTTTTTGGGTATATACCAGAGTATTTACCCAAGGCCTGGGTAAATACCCAAAAACTGGGTATTTTGCGGAAAAAAACCTTTTCGAATGTCGATTCACAATGAAACATACATACTTCTATAAATACCCAAAAACTTGATATTGTGCAAGAAAAAAAAAGTATTTATGAATAACGATTCAAAATTAAACCAAAAATTTATAAATACCCAAAACTGGGTATTTAACAAAAAAAGAAGTATTTGAGAATGGTGATTCTGAAAGAAATATTAAATTTATAAATACCCATACACTGAATATTTTGTAAAAAAATATATTTGTGAATGGTATTTCAAAATAAAACATATGAAATTTATAAATACTCCTAACTATATATTTTACAAAAAAAAAATGCATTTTCGAATGGCGATTCAAAATGAAACATAAAATTTATAACTATCCCAAAATTGGATATTTTGCAAAAAAAGTTATTTGCTAATTGTGATTCAAAATTAAACAGATAAAATTTCAAAAAATGGGTATTTTGCAAAAAATTTATTTTAAATTTTTACTAAATTAAAAAAAAAAAAAAAACAATTGCTAACAGGATTCAGAATAAAGTATTCTAAAACTTAAACATGTTCGGGGGATAATTTAGTTTTTCCGTTTTGAAGCTATGATGCTTATAATAGAGTAATAATTTTTAAAACCATTTATGTTATACTAGTCGCCTTCAGCAATCATCTTTTCGCCGGGAATATAATTTCAACTGACTCTCTTAAGCATAATTTGATATTTATGGTTCCCTTAACAGAGTAATTTGAAACTTCAAATTGCGATAGAGATTTAACCCACGTTCTTCACGTAGGCTTGCACTTGTTCTGTTCCTTGTCTATTTGAAAGTCCCTAATGGAGTCAAGTAACATCTAATTGTGTATGTAATCGACACGAACTATAATTTAACAAACTTGATTTCAACATCGAAATAGTGCGCACGTTTTATGTCTAGCGGCATGTTAGCTGGCTTAAAACATGCCGATAAAATGAATTAAAACATAGCAACCATAATTGTTCAGTTAACTGGATTATTTCCTAATATATTTCCTAATAACTATCTTGAAAGCTTCCCTTACAGATTGCACAGATAAATTGAACAAATAAAAAAGAAAGTAAAATCCAATAGGATATTATCTTAGCTTTCCAACAATGGAAGAGAAACACTCAATTATGCATTTCTTTTAACAATGAAAACAGTTTGAAATTCTGCTTAAAAATATTTTTTAAAATTTATTATAATTAGAGAAAAAATCGAATGGCAATTTAATTGATATCATCAAAAGAATAATATTTTAAATTTTCAAATGGTGTAATATTTTAGGTAGTTATTAAGGAGAAATGCCAAAATGTCGCTTAAACTTTAATGAATTAAAATTTCAAAAAAAAAAAAAAAAAAAAAAAACACGGCTCCGAGGTGCACATTCCCACGCTTCAAAGTATGTGTGCACAAATTTCGTTGCTCTAGGCCTTGCTCTGTCCTGTAGAGCATCAACATGAACCTATTCTCCTTTATTCTTAGTAGAGATAGACAACGCCAATGAATCTTGTGATCCATAATTTACTCACATTGCCGTACTGGAAGTCAAACATTCTTGTTTTGATTTAGTGAATACGTAGTCGTTTACTTTACGTGTATTAATATTACTATATATTTTACGTTAAAAGTACGAAAATGGGAAAAGTTACCTGCTTGAAGCTTTTCATGTTAAGAAAGGATAAAAGTGTCCAATATAAGTATTGTAATGTTGAGTATAAACATGCCAATGTAAGCAAAATGGAGAAACAAATAAAAAATATTTCAAAAGTTCTATTGGATTAAAAAAAAGTTTTGAAAGGAATAAAATAGATGATGAATTTTCTTTTAATCACATTCCAACTACGACAACTACATCAAATTAAAGTTTCAAGAATATTTAAGTATTGTTGTTTATGATCCAGATGAATCCCATCTAACCAAGAAACTTTGTGTGAGTGTGTGTATCTAATACATCGTCAAATAATATAACAGTTTCAGCAACAAAAGAATTCAAATTTCTTGTTACTGAAATTTTGTTACAAAGATCACTTAAATTTGTTGAAAGTAATATGAGTGAATATTACTTTCAAAATAATTCTCTTTTAAAAACTGTTAGAACTGAAACATCTGCTAACTTTTCATCAGCAATGTCCGGTACTTTGACTAATTAATCCAAAAAGAATGATAAACAATTGTATCCTTCATTTTAGTTTCTATTATCAGCTGTTTATCATTTTAAACCAAACTCATTATTTTCTTTTTTTCATTTAGTTAAAATAACTCATTTTTAAAAAGCAACAAATACATTATTATTCCTTTACTCATTGTATTGGAAAAAGGATTGACCTTTAAGCCATGCATTTTATCTATGATATAGTATTGCGTTTTTGTTTTCTCTGATTCATTTTTTAGCCTTTATATAATTTAAAAGACTCATAAAACTAGATTTCTTTTTTATCTTACCTAATGCTCAATGTATATTCTATACATATTTATATTATATAGAGAAATCATATTTCACAGCAGTGCCTGTATTTTATCTGAATAGAGTTAATTGAAAAATAAATACCCAGGTAAATACCCATTTTGGGTATTTTCCCTGGTAAATACCCTGGGTATTTTACATCACTGATCTTGCAGAAAAAAAAAGATGAACTATCACAAACATCACATGTGAATGCGCAGTTTGATGCAAGATGACATGCATAAATATGTTTGTCCTGTAACTGTGAGGTCATGTGAATTGATTCCACTATATCCATTATCTTACAGGGTGACAATTATTGAGCTATATGAAATAAAAAATAAAATTTACAAAAACTACCGAGTTCAAAAATTTTAATCAAATTTTAAAAGTAACTATAGATATTCGGATTTAGTTTACGACATGTTAGATATGCTTGCCATCAATGGCTCTGATGTGGCACAGACGAAGAGCGAAATTCTGCAAAAATTGCTGAAGTGTCGAGACATCGACACTACCAGTTCTCTTGAACTTTTCAATCACATTTTTGATCGCTATAACACTTGGACCGGTTGTCTTCATGCTGTACTCGGTCACTAATTATCCATTGAGCCGCAATCGGGCCGTTATTGCTCGAATAGTAGGCCTTGACGATCAATATACGCTCCGAAATGCTGTATTTCGACATTTTCAACGAAAAATGAACAACAATAAGAGTGTTCATGCTCAAAAAAAATCCCAGCATGCCCTGCATTCAACCGCCAAGTTTTAACTGAATCTCGCCAACGGTTCAAAAGTTGTCAAGGTTTTTTTTTCCATATAGCTCAATAATTGTCACCCTGTAATTGGAAGCACAATGAATCAGTACTAACTTTTTTTATAAATTTACTGCAAAGCAGACAGAGATAAATTTTAACTGGTCCTCAAATGTATCTGAAAGTTTGCTTGATCTAAACTCCATTAACAATTGTTTTAAAGTTTGCGCAGTTATGGTCTATTTCTAGAATCTGCGCTTTTAGTAAGTATTAAATTCACTGTACTTTTATTTTCATTATAAAAATAGTGTTAGGGTTGGTTTTTTTATATTCAGAGATATGTGATTGCATAATACAGGGTGAAAAATTATTCACTCTAAATCTTATACATTTGCATTCTCTTGTGAAGTCACCATACATTTTGGTTTGATCTTTTCTAACTACATTCTTTTTTGCAGGTACAGACCTGCCAACCTCCAGATTTGAAAAAGAGGGAGACATTTTCAATTATACATACACGATCACAAGGGCCAACATTTACTTTATTTAACTCATGTACAAATAAGGTAGAGGGGGGCCTAATGAGACAATCTTTTATTTTGGCAAAATTTCCTCAAAATCTTATTTTTTTTACAAAACAAATAAAATGTATTGATTTTTAAAAATTGCTTAGCTGGCTTTTAAAATAATCTGATCATTTTTTTTAAAGACAATTTTTTTAGTCTTCCCTTTTCCATACATATTTTAAATCTAGACAGTATTACCAATATAAATTGACTTACCTACATACTTTTTTGTACTTTAGAGCTTTAATTTATGGATTTACATTTCTTCATATGTATATTTCTTGATTATAGTTTTTTTCATATCTACAGTTGAGTTCTACTTACAAATAAGTCCTATTTATAAATTACATGATACTCCTTTACTTTTCCTCTTTTAAAGAAGAAATTGTTGCAGATTTTGCCGGAAGCAATTGAAAACTCAATCGTGCAAATGGTACAAAATGCATACGATTTATCTTTTTTCGAAGCGATAGTAAACGAATATTCCTCAGAATAGGCCTTGGTAAGTACTGTCTGGTATTTCTTTTTGGATTCTTTCGATGACATCAGATCTGGACTGATGGAAAAAGAAATGCACGACAAAAAAAAAATTAAAAATATTTCGGCAATACCCCTAACACGGCAAGATAGGCAGAAGAGATATACAAATTCTCACTAGCGCTGAAAACCCGTGGCGATAGTCACTAGTCAGCAAGCTTGGACATGATACCACGGCAAAGAGCTAATGAAGAATCCGTACAGGAACGACGTTAAGCATTCAAAATTTGAGGAGAATGTGGTCGTGGGAAGCGCTGGAAATTTTCTTTCATCACTCTTTTACTGCTTTTTTTATTATCACAATTTATTTGCTCCGATTTCTCGGAAATACTAAAAAGTGGGAGGAAATCAGTGAGAATCGGGAGGCTGGAAAAATTGTTAAAAAGTTGGAGACGCCCGCCAAAAGCGGGGAGTTGGCAGGTCTGCAGGTAACAGAGAAAAATGCAAAAATCCACAACACTGAATAGTTAAAAGAATCCAATTATAGCTTTAGTATCTGAAATTATACCAAAAATGTTAGACAGAGAGCATTTCCATCTATAGTGGAGCACTGGAAAATATGCCTAGAGATCCATGATAATCAGACTGAAATATACTCAAGGTACTACTAATGGAGGAACAAAACCATAATATTAGTGTATTTTCAATAAAATTTGTTAATCCTTGTTACTACTTAATTCAAATCTATTAGTGTAATTTGAAAAGGAATAACAAAACTTTTTCATTTAACTAGTTAAATGTCGATTTAAAATTCTTAAATTTATTGAGAAACGGACAAAAAAAAATATGTTGCTTGTAAATGCTACATATTCAATCTTTAGCAATTTGACCAGATCAAATCAAACAGACAACTTTCAACAGAAATGTATTTAAGAAACCTGATACATGAATATTAATCCATTTACATATTAATTAAAACATGAAATAAATCATTTTAGATTTAGAGTTCTGTACAAGAATAAGCTCTTAATTCGATCATTTTTCTTACGAACAGCCTTACAGCTAAAAAAATATATTTTTTTTTCTTCAATTCAGCACTTTTTTTTAAATAGTCATTCTGTCCAGTCACAATCCTTTTACCTAACATTAATTCTGGCAAAACTCTTTTTAATTAAAAAAAAATCATGACCTTTGATAGAAATCTATGACTTTTCAGTTGTTCTTAAACAGAATAAACTGCCATTCAATTGCATAGCATTTGTCATTCACTTTCAATCTGATGGCTTATGAAAATTCGAATGTCATATTACCTACTCAAGAAAAACATATGTAGATTTCCTATCTAAAATAATGTCAATAAAGTTTAGTACTCTTGAAATAAACTTTGATTTAAGAAGTAAAAAAAAACCTTTAATGAAACAACATTTTAATTTCAGAGCAGAAGACAAAACATTTTGAATTCTATTTAAAATACAAAATATCTACTAAATTCAAAATAAACTAGTGGTCATTGGTTATTTTTTAATTTTAATCTTTAAAAAAATTAATAAATTAAATAAAAAAAAAGAAGTAAAAAAAATTCAGACCTTTTCTGCCTGCACTACAGTGCGTGGAAAGCCATCTAACAAAAATCCATTACGGCATTCTTCTTTGTCCAAATTTCGGTCAATGAGGTCAACAACTAGAGAATCACTGACAAGTTTGCCTTCATCCATGACTTTCTTCAAGGTCTTTCCCAGGTCGGAACCAGAAGCCACTTCGGCACGTAGCATATCACCTTTAATTTTAAAAAAATTAGTAAAAGCAATGAAGATATACTATTTACAGCAATAATAATATCAAAACTTATTTTTAATACCAGTCTATATTATTAATGCTTGTCATAGTTGTGGCCAATGTGACAACTTTTTAATTTAAAAATATACCTATGGCAAATATATCAATTTGGCACTGATATTTCCCTGATTTCACATTTTTTTTTTATTAAAAAAAATTTGGAAAACAAAATTCTTTCAATCTGAGTTTGTGAAAAAGGCTCCGAGTGTCTATTACTGCCACTATATACACATTTGAGACTTCAGGGGTCAATCCAGGTTTTTTTTTTTCTTTTTTTCCTTTTTTTAGGGTCCATTTTTGTGAAAAAAAATTGTGAAAAATAAAAATATTTTTGTGGGGAATAAATATTTTTGTGAAAAATAAAAATATTTTTGTGAAAAATTTTCATAACGTATTTCTACTGTGACCGAAAGCACCAGCTTATCTTTATGGGAAATCACAAGCAGAAAGAGAGAGGGCAATCGCGAAACGCTTTCTCCACGCATGTGTGAGTTTTCATCAGTCAATTGTAGAAATAGAAGGTCAGAGGAGACCTTCTTTCCAATGTTTTGTTTTCTGGAAGGTTAGTTCACAGCTGAACTCGCTCAAAAGTTTCGAGAATCGTTGTTTGGCTGTGTAAAAATTTTAAAAAGGGATCATTTTTATAAAATGAAATTTTGTAAAAGGGCCATTTTTACGAATTTGATTTTGAGAAAGGGCCAATTTTGTGAATTTGAGTTTTGTGAAGGGGTCGTTTTTATGAAGTGGAATTTTGTGAAGGGGTCGCAAAACGACCTCAATCTTCATCTGGAACGAACCATGGACTTTTCATTTTTTTATGGTCAAAACAGTTGGATAGGTACATTTTAACCAAACAATTGAATCTCTAAATTCTTAGTCCAATCCATGATGATATTTTATCTAGAAAACGACCCTATTTGTTATTGGAATTATTGGAAGAAGCATATTTATTATTATTGGAAGAAGCATCGAAATGAAATATCCCAACATACCCATCAGTTTAATACACAAATGAACTGAAAATCAGAATGATGTATATATATGGTACTGAAGCCTCCAACCTTGACACATAATATACGGGTTGAGATGTCAAAGGCATTGCATGAATAAATGTTCCTTTTTTTTATGAGTTGTAAAAAAGACTGAATAACTAGCAAATCAACTAGAATCCCCATCATCAGAAGAATCATTTTTCCCACCTTTTAATTAATAAATGCTGCACACATAGTGCAGACAGAAACAGTCCACATATTTGGCTCTTTATAGCTTGGTACTCCACATAGATAAGTACACACTATGATAGAAAATACTTTCTTTAAAAAGACTCAATTTTCAGAGGTTTTGAACTGTTTTTTTAGCATAACTTGACAAACATAACTGATCCATGGTAGAGTATTGGTTTAATGATTGGAGGATTGCAGATTTGAAAAGAAATTTCTTTAAAGATCAATTGTATATGTGAGCTGATGATCTCAAAATCTGTTGATGGTGGGCCCAACATTCCTGCATTGGTATGTAATAAATTTTTTGGAAAATGGAGTGCCAGCTAATGTGTCATCCGATCACACTTCAGAATTATGAGGAATATTTAAAATAGCCCTTCATGTAGCTAGTAAAAAAAAAATCTGACAAATATAGCTATGAGGAATGTCTGGATTATGAAACGATATAGCAATGCATCTAGTCAATGTGAATATCTGGAATACAGTATCATTTTTAAACAGAAGAAAATTGTGTTTTCCAGGGCGTTTTTATAAATACCGAGAAGATTTGATGGCTTTTTGGTATTTCATAATTAATTTGTACAATTAGCCTCAGATTATACAGGGAAAGTCAAAATTCATGCTACAGATATATATATGTAATATTTTAATTTCTTAACTTGATGTAATTATTTTAAACGATACCTCATTTTTAATTACTTCCACTTTCATTGTAATAAGAGTACTTTCACTTCCCGTTCGAGTCACGGGTCTTTCGGGAAAATCCCCTTCTTCCACTATATAACCTTTCTGCGCATTGTTAACTGCCTTTTTTTGCTCTGACTTGAACTGCCAAGCGACACACGGCCGGTGTTGTTCGTCAGCATGATCATGGTGGGGACTCGTAAAAATGATCCATGATAAAATCATTTAAACATCTTTCTGGTACTTCAATAAAGAAGAGATTCCGTTAATCGTCTGTGAAAAATTCTTGCAATGCCTCTACAAACTCCCAAAATTTGAAGAACTTCTCATATATATTTTTTTTAACTTAACCTAAGAGTTTCAAAACACAATTCTGATTAAAATGAGTTTTGACTATCTATACACAATTTATTGTTCTAAGGATCTTATCAATACAAAAATAAAAATCTTAAATTGCATGCAAAAGCATTAAAGCAGTTCAGATTACTTATGAGATAATGAACACAAATATAATAATAGCAGTAAATACATACAAATAAGAAAGTTCATAATTTACCTCAATTTTTACTTGGAAACACATGATTTTTCATTCGACAACAATAAAAAAATTGGAAGAACATTTTACTACTGTTTTTAACAGGAAATTTTACATAAATTCTTTATGTATTTCATTTATTATTAATTAGTTATAACAGTTTCTTGAAACCGTGATAAAAATTTTTTGAAACAAAAATAATGTTGCAAGAATATTTTTTGTCTCAGAAGCAGTCAGAAAGGGAATACGTTTAGAAGACCTTGATCTGAAATTCTGCTAAATAGATCCACTCCACACTGAGAAATATTATAAAATATGTATGTAATGATTTATTTCTAATCAAAATGTGGTGATTCAATGTTTAATTTTTGATCCATCCGTATCCAAGATTTTAAATCTTTTCATTTGGAACATAAATTTGACATGTAATTTTATATAGCATCCACCCCCCATTCATCACAATATATCAGTATTTTCCAATTCCAAAATTCATCTTATCCACTTTTTTTAGATATCTAACAAGCAAAGGTGGTTGTTTTTTCGTCATTTCTCTAACATGAAGAATAACATCAGTTCACAGAGTATGTGAATATATTTTACGATTGAAATATATGTGAAATGTTGTTAAGTTTTTGCAAACTAAAGTAGATAAGATGAGTAGACTAAGAGGAAAAAGAAAGAGAGTATTTTGAATGTGTCTCCAATGTTTTATACCCTATATATGTAATGATATTTCATCATGTGCAGTATAGAGTAGACATCTTAGTAAACAGGCAGTCGTTGAAGTCCAAATCAGTTTAATTTACTTCATAAGTTTCAGCTGGTTTTAAATATTTCTGAGGAATATCAAGCCACAATTTAAAACATTGACGCAAAGCGCAGTCACTGCGACAAAGAAACAAGGCACACCAAAGCGGGCATCTGGTATAAAGGTTACATGATTTTGAAAAGAGTAAGTTGCACCATTGCAGAGAGATTAAGTAATATTGTAAAAGAGGGGAATCCCCGAGTGTTAGAGCGGTTGAAACTGGATTTCAGCCAGTTAAAGTGACAGTTAATTGTGTGTTAGAGCTTAAGTAGAAATAATTTTACGAATTAAATTTTGAGTAACATTTTTTAAAATTAGGAAAGTGTTAATTTATTACATATACATATATATATATTTATGTGTCTATTTATTTATGTACACACAGCATGAACAGAACCACATATCTATATAAATTCAAAAATAATTATAAAATAAAGAGGAAAACATACATTTTTGTATAAAAATGTCTCTCTTCAAAACTTTATGCATTTATTTGTTCAAACGTTTTAAACAGAATCAAGCTCAATACGACTAAATGGAAAACAAAAAATATATACCAGTGGCAAGATGGCAAACACAGAATTCCTTCTTCAGACGAGGAGCCTAATGAATATATTTTAATTATCAGACATATAAAGTTGAATTATTTTACATAAACTATGCCGAGTAACGCAGAAACAACAACTGTTTAAGAAATCAAACTCAATTTTAGACAATAAGATAAGCAATACATCTGGAACAATTGATGATTTAATATAATAATGAATTAAACAGCTACTGATAAATGGCTGACACATGCTTCAAAAAAGGAAATGATTAAATATACAATTCATTACATTAAAAATAAATATGATTTCAGCAACAATTGCTAATAGACCATTTAAATGAAGGAATAATCAGTATTAAATTTATAGCAGCCTCCTTTTTTTAAATTATAAGTGATTGATGGAAATGTCTATACACCTACCAAAACAATAGAGAAAAATGTTGATAGTTTTAAAAGGCTATTCAGAAAAGAATAAACTTACAAATTGAATTATTAGATCCAATAAATGGTCTTTTTTCATCTATCAATCAGATGTCATTAAATTCAGATATTACATTTAGTGATTTTGCATTAAAAATTACATGCTTACATTGCTCTTTAACACTGAATCAAATTCATTCAAAACCAAACATTAAAACTATAAATCAGATAAAAATTTCCAATTTAGTATTTAAATCTCAATGCTAATGAAAACAATTTCGTTAATTCAAATTCATATGCAAAAGACTTTAAAACAAAAGAAAAAGAAAGCTATTTTATATTTATTAAGATAAACCAATCCAATTTCACATGAAAATTTATGAACTGTAATATAATTTTTATGACAAACCTGACAATCCAACTTCACATCAAAATTCATGAACAGTAATGTAATTTTTATAAAAAGTAAAATATGAATTATGCTGTTAAAAATTTTTTTAAAGTCAATAACACATTATAAAAAAAACTTTCGTCATCCACCCAGAAGGCGAAGGTTGATTCTCTTCGTCCAGAGAAACCCCCTGCCCTCCCCTATGAAATTTCTCCTCTATTTTCATACGAGTTGGAGCTATGTAGATGAAAGAAAGGGAAAGAGAATAAATACAACTGTTGAAAGATTTCCAACAAGGTGTCACACGTTTAGATGAATAAGCTTTTATTCAAAATGCACTCTAAATAAGAAATGAACATAAAAGCTGAAAGAACGAAAAAAGGAACACAAAAGTTGAAAATAATTTTTCTGATTACAATAAAATGAATGGTTCGAATAAAAGTGTGGGCGCCTTTATCTTCTAGGAATATTCCGTTTGTTTAACAAAATATACACAAAATATAAGGTGTTATATAAGGTATCCATGCTTTTATTCGAACCATGCATTTCATTATAATCAGAAAAATTAATTTCAACTTTTGCGTTCCTTTTTTCGTTCTTTCAACTTTTGCGTTCAATTCTCATTTGGAGTGCATTTTGAATAAGCTTATACCTTAAATTGTTTTTATTTATTTTATTTTCTACTTTTTAGTGACAGCTGACACTAAACACATGGCATGATAGGCACAGTAAACTAAATTCAATTACGGAATTCATCAACATAAAACACATATTAAAATTATTATATACATATGCAGGTG
>BGPR01018093.1:0-11974 GCA_013235015.1 Araneus ventricosus | reverse complement strand
ATGACAAAGGATGTGTTTTCAAATCTCTGACAACTATATTATTTGCAAATGACAAAGGATGTGTTTTCAAATCTCCGAGGGTTATTCTCTGTTTGCTCAGCCCATGGCTAACTTATTCTTTACTTTATTACCCAGAATATTGATTACAGTAGATAAACTAAATTCTGCTAATTCTCAATTATTTTTATTTATATTAGAAAGAGCTTCAATAAGTGAGGTCACATGAAAGACTTTTTGAAAATTCTGAGAGAATCGATATTTGATAATTAGAACTTCAATAAGAAAAAGAAAATCAGAAAGCCACATTAATTTAAAACATTCCTTTAAAATTCTACAAGAGAAACTAAATGGAATTTAATTTTGAGTATATTGTTAAACAGAAATGTTAATTTATAGTCAAAATTTGCACATTTCAAAAGCAACTTTATTGCTGGATTCAGAAATAATAAATTCGGGAAGCTTCATACTTTCTTAAAACAAGTTACTATCAAGGAAATGAAGCAAAATTAGTGAGTGCATAAAAATTTTTCAAACAGAATAAAATAAAGAACTGAAACCAAATGAACCAATACAAGAATTATATCTTTTTACATAGAATAAAAGGCTTTGATATAGGGTTTCTTTTTCATACAATGCATAAAAATAAGTGGAGACAAATGTTATAGTGAAGTATTATTTTCAATGCATAAAAATAAGTGGAGACAAATGTTATAGTGAAGTATTATTTTCAATGCATAAAAATAAGTGGAGACAAATGTTATAGTGAAGTATTATTTTCAATGCATAAAAATAAGTGGAGACAAATGTTATAGTGAAATATTATTTTCAATGCATAAAAATAAGTGGAGACAAATGTTATAGTGAGGTATTATTTTCAATGCATAAAAATAATTGGAGACAAATGTTATAGTGAAGTATTATTTTCAACCTACATTGCAAAGCACTTTATTTTAAAAAGATCAAGGCATCATCCTTTTAAGAAACAAATAAGAATGATTTAGAATCTTTAAATGAATCTGCAACGTCTTTAGTAGTAGCATAAACAGAGGACATAATATGGTTATATTTTCAGTTGTCAGTTAATTTGAAAAAAGGAAGTAAAAACATACATTGCTCTAGAGAACTTAATCAATTTGTTTAAAATATACAATCAAAATACCCTAACAGATCAAATAAAATAATCAATAAAATAATAATGAAATAATCAAAATAACCAACAGATTTCATTTCAATCAAAATTGTAGGGAACAAAATGAAGTAGCATTAATTAAGTTTAAAGGCACCATGCCTTTAAACTTAATTAATGCAGTTAAAAAAAAAGGAACAACCGAATTATTTTAAGGTGCCAGTCAATACACCTTCATTAAAAACTCTCTTCATCTAAATCATAAAAAGAACTGAGTGATAGCACTAATTGCGGATCATTTTAATCCAATTTCCAAAGCAGCAAAAAAAAAATAATAATAATAAGACGCTTGAAAGAAGGAAGTAGACATATGAAAGTCGGAATATAAAGAATTTTTTTTAATTTGGTCGCATTTATCATTAAAGAGTAATTACGAAAATCATGAAAAAGTAAAGACACCTATTTCTGAAAACAGATAAAAATTCTAAATTTTTGCAAAATCATTAAGTGCCACACTTTCATACATTCCGTCAATTCCCGTTCTGAAAAGGAAATTAGAAAAAAACAGTTTCCTCTCAACATAACAAAACACCAATAACATTTGATAAATTTTGCACATCGATTGGAAACTATGCAATAATTCAAAAAGTAAAAACTTTATATTCTAACTGAAAGATTACTGTATATTAAATTAAAAACACTGCTTTAGAAATATACAGGAAACTAACAAAATCCTTTTAAAAACGATATATTCATATGTACTGATATTCAGCTATTAGCGCAATAACAATAATATATTTACAAAATCATACCGTTTATTTTAATATCAAAGACCACGTTTCGTCCCGGAGGTAAAGGTCGCAATACCGGTTATTGCCATTTGTTAGCAATAAAAACATTCTACTTGAAAAATGACTAACTTTGTTCATTGTTAGGACGCTAGTACCTATGGACTAATGTAAGCATTCTACATCTTCCTGGATTTAAGTTAATAATAAGTATTTAGAGAAAAATAAAATTATTAAATCTCTACATAAATTTCTAAAACTGGATATTTGAGAATAACGTGCTGCCATCTATAGCCATTTTAAATGAAAATTTAAATTTCACTCTAACTTTCCTGTAGTTAGCAGTTTTTCTGAGTACTATAATTTGCAGGACTAATGGTATTTAACACTTCGGCGGATAAAGTCCAAGATATATCGAACTTGCAATTACAGTATTGAATAATGATTAATGCAAATTGTAAAAATGTGGCATAATTGTCTTTGTAATTTTAAAATGCAGAACTTTGGTTTTGTTAGGGGGTGGAGGGGATAAAAAAATCTTTTATTTTTCATTATTTTTTACTTTGTCGTATACGAAGTATACAAAGAGAAAGTATTGTAATCGTCAAAAAATTCGAACTCGAGATTTTGACGAATCTCCACGTTTTAGAACTCCCTGAGTCCGAAAAACACAATTTTGGAATCATGTCTGTCTGTCTGTGAACACGATAACTCGAAAACTATTAGAGCTACGGGGATGAAATTAGGTATGTGGTCTTTAAACATAATTTGTAGGTTTCTACCAACTTTTGGACAAAATCCGTCAAAGGGAAGTCTGTCTGTCTGTATGTCCGCGGTCATGTGAACACTATAACTCAAAAACTTGAATAGCTAGATGGATAAAATTTGGTACACAGTTTTATCGTCATGAATGTAGGTCCGTATAAAATTTTGGGCCAAATCCGTCAAAAAGAGGCTTTCAAATTGCATATTCAATTTCTTTTAATCCGATTCTCGTGCGCATGCGTACTGGTAGCAATCTGTTATTGTTGTAAATTTTATTTACAACAATAAATAATGTTTTCAAACATAAATTGTAACATTTTTTTTATTGTTGTAAATAAAATTCAAACCGATCTCATTATTTCAGCAAATATTTTATTTACGCGCTTTTGAAATTGTTACGGTTGTGGTAGTATAAATTGTTTTCTTGGGAATTCAATTCCAAAGCAGAATTTTCGCTTTAGTATTCATTGCATTGCCTATTTTATCGCGCCTGCTTCAAAGTAATATTTTTTTGAAACGCGGCAACAGATATTTGATTTCAGGTTTGTTTGTTTGTTTCACTTTCTCGTATACGAAGTATACAAAGAGAAAGTATTGTAATCGTCAAAAAAATTCGAACTCGAGATTTTGACGAATCTCCACTTAGAAAGTGTACGAGAAAGTTTAGGGGAG
This sequence comes from Araneus ventricosus, assembly GCA_013235015.1. Classification (NCBI taxonomy): domain Eukaryota; kingdom Metazoa; phylum Arthropoda; class Arachnida; order Araneae; family Araneidae; genus Araneus; species Araneus ventricosus. The sequence continues at coordinate 8,623 of BGPR01018093.1, read as the reverse complement.
ACTACTTCCGCTGGTTTTAATATTTATATCATATTTTACATTTTTCGTTTGATTAAGCAAATCAAATCTTTCAGAAAAATTGTCTTTCAAAAATTCAAACAGACCTGAGAATATCTCTTTATATTGTCTAAGTAATATTATCATATAGAAAAGAATTAAGATAAATTAGTAATATAAAATGTATTCCATTTCATGCATTAAATAAAATATCTTGAGATCTTGAGATTCAATTAATAAAATCAAAAAAATTTAAATTAATAAAATTTTAAATTAAAAATATGTACTGATAAGCACGCGCATAGAAAATCGATTCACCCAGCGATGAATATTTTTCTCACGGCTATTTTTAAAAATATTTTTTTAATTTAAATTTTGTTTATCTACTTATTTTCTACTTTTTTAAAACCAAAAGAACCTAATTTTGCAGTTTTAAGGGTCCCTCAACGACTCACTCATCAATCGGTCTTAAGTTCTAGTTAAAATTTAAAATTACTTCCTGACTGCACAATTTATAAGTATCTAAAAGCAAAAGCTCTCAATGCAGGACTGTTTAAAACACCTAGTTTTCTGTAATATACACTCCCATTCAGTGGCGAATCCAGGGGAGGGGCTATCGGGCTGCAGCCCCCCCCCCTCCCCCCGAACTAAACCAAAGTTCTTGATTTAATTTAAAATCGCTACAACTGTTTGATCTTAATTTTCATTTTAAAAGAATAGTAATAAAATCGTGACAACATTGCTTTCTGACTAGACAGGCTCGAAAATTTTCCTACTTTTCTAGTCATTCCACTTGCACTTGTAGCGTTGGCGCGGTCGAAGACATTTTTTGGTCAGCTATTTCATTGTATTTTTTTATTAAATTATCGAAAGTATTGTAGTGTTCTTTATTATTCTTATTGTCAGGAGAGGAAAGCCTGTAAAGTTAAAGTGTTTTGGTTTATATAAGCCATGAGGTTTGAAATTCGTTACTACGATACAAAATTTTTATGACCTCAGTCCCCCCCAGACCCGAATCCTGGATTCGTCACTGCTCCCATTAAATAAATATCATATGGTGATTTGTTTCATTACTCAACTACTTTTCAAATGGATCAAATGAGTTTAAGTATATTTCATTAATTAATGAGAATGTTAAATCATCAAGATTTTTTTAAATGCATTTTTAATATAATCAATTAATAATTTCTTCAGGTAATTTTCATAAAAGGGTTACAAAGGGTTGAAAATCAAATATAGCAGACGGAGATTTCTTTTCTGTATAATAAAATGTTTTAAAATCTTAAACACATCAAAAAACAAGTAATATAAAAAAAAATTTAAAGTCAATTCCTACTTAGGTCAGCGACATACACGCTTCGTCACTGACGGTATTTATTCCTAAATTTATATCCTGCTAAATATCTTATATAAGAGAAATTTTTTTCCTCCCATATAAAACTAAAATTAATTAATTAAATTTAATTAATGAATTAATATTTGAAAAAACTGTATTAACATCAAGTGTCATCCACTACAAGTTTAAAAAATGTATTTGAACTTGAGCGGATGAATAAAAAGTATTTTATTAACGATTGAAAATTTGAACAAGATATATAAATATATAGAGAGAGAGTGTGAACTAATAGTAGGAATTGAAAAACATGACAGAGCCAAATGTGAACCTCAGCAGTTTTTAATGACACAGAATAGAAATTTTCACAGTTCCACCTTTTTGTAAGCATTTTCATCTGCGAATGACTATAAAGGTCATGTTAAAGCTACTTTCAAATTCAAGTTTTTATATGTTTATTGAATAAAATACAGTAAAACTTCTGAAGAATTTTTACTGAAAAATGAAGGGAAAATAACAATTGCGAATCAGAAACAAATCTAATGTATATTCCTAACTTTAAAAAAAATGAAGTGGTATTTAAGGATGAATACTGCACCTTAATTAGTAGAAACAAATTCAGATATCTTCTTTTTACCCTCAATTTGTTTGCCACTATACAGTATACGTTTGTTTTTACGAACCTCTTTTTAGCGAACACTTACGATTTTACGAACTAGCGAGTGGTCCCGAATACACTCCCATAGACGTAATGTAATTTTTCGCTCGCATTTACGAACTACAAATTATGAAAATCTCTTTTTTGCGAACTCAGTTTTCATAGTTCTGCATTTTTTTTTTATTTATTTATTTATTTTTTTTTGAAATATAGGAACGCAGTGCCAACGTCAATTAAACTCTCAACAGGTGCATTCCATGAATGTGTTGGGGGGAGGGGCATAGCAACAAGTTCAAGTAGCGTCCCGTGGTCCGTGTGGTTCGTTGTCAGGACTAAGGCACTTTTTTGAAGGGAACAATAACTGTGGGATGATTTCAAGCATAAATGAAATGGAAACATGTATTTTCCAAAATGTGATTTTAAAACAAAAAAAAAAATAATAAGTGATTATTTCCAATCCCAATTTTTTATCTATGCATTTTCATCTAAGTAATACAGTCTATGTTTTCATATGTAATGTTTTCAAAGCATGATAACGTATTTTTCTGGGTAATAAAATAATTTTTTGTGCATAAATTTGAATTTATTTCTTGTACACTTAAAAAAATACACGCATAACTTTATCTTATAATAGTAGCAAATAATCTTGAAATACTGCTTCGTCTATGAAGAGGAGGCAGTTTGATAAAAATAGACTTAAATAATGTACGTATTCATATCAGTTTTGGTGCTTTTCTATTTTACAAAATTTCGATTTTACGAAGTATTTGAGTGTTCCCTACAAGTTCGTAAAAACGAGCGTTGACTGTACCGTGCAAATCGCAGCATGCTCTTTCCGTACCTTTCACAGAGCACCCCGAGTCAATACTCCACTGCACAATGGCGGATCCAGGATTAAGGTCGGTTGGGGGGGCTGAGGTATAAAAGATTTTGTATCGTCGTGACGAATGTCAAACCTTATGACTTATGTAAACCAAAACACTTGAACTTTACAGCTTTACTCACCTGACAATAAAAATCATAAAGAAGATACAATACTTTCGATAATTTGATAAAAAAAAAAAACACAATGAAATAACTAGCAGAAACATGGTTTGGGCCGCGTCAATGCTACAAATACGAGTGGAATGACTACAAAAGTGGGAAAATGTTCGTGCCTGGCAAAAGCCAGGAAGAAATGTTGTCAATTTTTTTAAAGGGAGATTAAGAAAAAACAGCTGTAGTGATTTTAAATAAAATAAAGAATTCTGGTCTACTGGGAGGCTGCAGCCCGATAGCCACCCCCGTGGATTCTCCATTGATTTCACAAATGTTCCATTGTTATGATGCCTTCTTAATAATTAATAAGTTATTTGAGGAGTGGTTTTTAATTTAAAGTAAGAGATCTATTGGGAAACTAGAGGCTATTAGAACTATTATGTGTAATTGTCGCTATTCTTCCATCGGTGTTAAAAAAATATGAAAAAAGCCTACATAAACTGTTGAGTTTATTTATATTAACAGTTTCTTATTTGTTCCTGATGTATTTTTGTAGATGCCATTAATCCTCTATCCGAAATAAAATAATATTAGTAACGATATAAAAATACAATAAAATTGATCGGTGAGGTGGAAATGCCAACCTCATTGAAACGTCTTATAAAAAGATGATGACAAAGAAGTTCTTCTTTTATCCACTAGAAGAGTTACAGGGAACAGCTAACAGGTGAAATAGATTACACGATAGGAAATAGAAATAGATTTTTTGAAAGGGAGATTAAGAAAAAAAAACAGCTGTTGTGATTTTAAATAAAATAAAGAATTTTGGTCTAGCTCTGGGGGGAGGGCTGCAGCCCCATAGTCCCTCCTGGATTCGCCACTGCTACTGCATTTGGTATATCAAGAGTATTTTAACGCATTTCCCGGATAGTTCGAATTCCCCGGATTCCGAACAGAGGCCAGCCCCAATTATTTCGGACTCCCAGACTTCTACTGTAGTTTTCAACAATTGCAAACAAGGCCGGCTTTTAGCCGCTTGAGCCTAATTGGGGCCCCGTGCCAGAATACTATCCGTTCAGTTCAGTGGCGTAACTAGTGTGAGCTAGCAGGGCCAGCCTGAAGCGGTACGAACGCTTAAGGCCCAGCGCCACTGACTGATTCTACAAAACAAAAATTGATTGCATTGATATCTTAATAAAATCAAATTTTGTCGTCGAGTTTTGCCTTCCAGGATCACAATCTATAGTTATAAAAGGCAATGTTTGTGTGTGTGTGTGTGTGTGTGTGTGTGTGTGTGTGTGTGTGTGTGTGTGTGTGTGTGTGTGTGTGTGTGTGTGTGTGTGTGTGTGTTATTATTATGTGTGTGTGTGTTATTATGTGTGTGTGTGTGTGTGTGTGTGTGTGTGTGTGTGTGTGTGTGTGTGTGTGTGTGTGTGTGTGTGTGTGTGTGTGTGCATGATGTCCAGACAGATCCATCGCACTTACAGCCATGAAATTGTACACAGGTAGTCTTAATGGTGACTGAATGCACCTCGAAGCCGAAATTTTAATTTTAATCTAGAAATTTTTTTATTTAATGTTTTGTGTTGTTTTAGGTTGATTTTCGCACTAATTTCTCAATAGAATGGTTTCGAATAATTGTACGACAAAATAGATAGACCATCGGAAAGAGCACGCGATTTCCGTACTAATGAAGTTAGTTTTGAATTTTTAACGTAATTTCCTGAATTTTGAGGAATTTTTAAAATAGTCAGTTTCACCATCTAAATGTTAGTTTGTTTTTTTAAATTTAGTTTGCATCCGACTTTCTAACAAACACTATTATTTTCCAATTTTTTTCAGCTTATAACTAGAACGGTTCGTCTCCCATTAAAGTAAGAACGGTTAAAATATCTTTTCCGTTTTTTTAAAATTAAATTATTCCTGGGCAGATGAAAGTTATTTTTTGTCGAGCGAAATTTCTTCAGCGACAGTAGTCTTTCGAAGGCAGTTTTCAATTTCATTGCAGAAGGGTCAGGTGACGTCCATAACCCTACGGAGCTATGTCAAGTTCTTAGAATTTTTTTTTTTTTTTTTCATTTTTTGAAGTCCTGGATTCCACGGGCTGAACATTTTTATATTGTTTGGATTAATGTACTCTGTACTGTTTTTCTGCATAGTTATTATCGCTTGGAAAAATAAATAGAAAATCAATAATGTGTATCTTTGTTTTGATTTTGTTTTGAAAACTTTTTTCGTGTCATTGTGGGCGATTTTTTTTTTCTTTTGTTGATCGATTCCACAGGCATCGCCATTACGCGTACTGCTAGTATACTATATACTTATAAGAGCAATGTTTGTTGGTGTGTGTGTGTGTGTGTGTGTGTGTGTGTGTGTGTTAGTGTGTGTGTGTGTGTGTGTGTGTGTGTGTGTGTGTGTGTGTGTGTGTGTGTGTGTGTGTGTTTGTCTGCGATTCCAAGACAGATCCTATCGCACCCACAGCCATGATTTGTTACAGGTAGTGTAATGATGACTGAATGCCTCGAAGCCGAATTTTAAATTTTAATCTAAGAAAATTTTTTTAATGTTCTGTGTTGTTTTGGATGATTTTTCGCACTAATTTCTCAACAGCATGGTTTCCAATGCTAGCATTAAAAATAGATACACCATCGGAAGAGCACGCGATTTCGTTTTAATGAGATTAACTTGATTTCTAACGTAATTTACTGAATTTTTTAGAAATTTTTTTTTTAAAAAAAATAGCCAGTTTCGCCATCGTAGTGTTACTTTTTTGTTTTTAAATTTGTTGCATCAAACTGTCTAATAACACTATTGACTTTTCAATTTTTTTTTAGCTGATAACTAGAACGGTTTCTGTCGGTTTAAAACAAGAACGGTTAAAATATCTTTTCCGTTTTTTTTTAATTAATTTTCCTGGGCAGATGATTATTTTTCTCAAAACGCTAATTTTCTCCTCGGCACTCTTCCGGAACGCAGCTGGCTATGTGATTGTGGTTAGAGGAGAGTGACGATCATAACCTTCATTGGGCGACTGATTAGTATTTTCGCGGTATCGCAACGTATTTTATTCATCTCTCCATACTTTGTACGTATAATAAGTGCCACGTTTTTAATTTTTTAATATTGTTCATCGCGAAAAAAATAAGCGGGAAAATCAGCAATAATGTATCTTTTGTTTTTGATTTTGTTTGAAAACTTTTTCATGTATCATTGTGGGGAGTTTTTTTTTTTTTTTTTTCATTTTTGTTGAAGTCCTGATTCCACGAACGCGCCGTGCGCGTACTGCAAGTTATAAATATTACAATATTTACTTAACCCTGCAAAATAATTTTAAAATTGCATTGCATGGAATTTTTGTCAGTCTCGAAAGTGTAAAAAATAATGTATTTGAATTTTATCCAGATTTTGTTACTTTTCTGAAAATTATAGACCAGTAATGAAAATAGAACCTTTTTTGAGAAGTGGCCAAATTTTGTTCATTATTTATTTTTTTAGTATTACCAACAACGTAGGCAGTGAGGGTGTCGTCGCAAAATTAGCAATGCAGAACTCTAATCTAGATGACAAAAATTTCGCTGTTCTAATGACGTTTTCACAATTTTTCTTATTTATTTCTGTTGAGAAAAAGTGGAAAATCTACTCCTGATAACCAGCGGGTGGTCTCCCTAAACTTTCTCGTATACTTCCCCAAAAGGTGCTTTTATTTTCCCCTCCCCCCATGGATTAAAAAACTCGAACCTATAACAGCCTAGAATCAATGACTATCAGAAGGTTTTTTGATTAGCAAATTATAGTGATTGCAATATATAGGTAAATAATAAAATTCAAGAGATGCGTACCGAATAAAACGTATGTATCCACACACTTCCACTCTTGCGGGCTTCAAGGACAAAGTGACGTAATCCTTCCGAGTGTACAGAGATTGCTACCAATATACACATGCGTATGGAGAATCGGAGAATTAGAAAAAATTAATTGTATAATTTGGAACGCCTTTTTTTATGACAGTTTTAAATGAAATTTGGGCACAGATCTACAATTAATAACAGCAACCGTCATAAAGATTTTTTTTATTTATCTAAAGCCAAGGGTTTAGGATATATAAATTTTACAAGTAATACGATTATACAGTCAAAACAGACCATCTCTTTGACGGATTTGGTCCAAAGTTTGATACGGACCTACATGCATGAAGGCGATAAAACTGTACCAAATTTTATCCATCAGAATATTTCAGTTTTTGAGTTATAGTGTTCATATGACGGCGGATAGGGCAGACTTCCGTGGTGGGTTTTGTTAGGTTGTGAACACATACCGAATTATATGCAAAGATCGCACCAATTTCATCTCCGTAGTTGTAATAGTTTCGAGTTACCGTGTTCACAGACAGACATAATTCCAAAATTGTGTTTTCGGACTCAGGGAGATTCGTATTGGAGATTCGTCAAAATGGTTTTCAGAATCTTTTTGGCAATTACAATACTTTTCTTTCGCGTAAACTTCATGCCACGAGAAAGTAAAAAGCAGTGCCAGACGGCGTTTGGATCCACTACTACACCTCTGCCCGTGGGTCACTGAGTCAATTAGAAAGGGAGGATGAAGGTGTGATGTAAAAGGTCCTGCATCTTTTGGAAATACCGAAAATTTGTTGATAGAAAAAGCAACGAATGACCTTTCTGCTCTCATTTTTTAAAATCCTCTAAGAAAATTTAATTCCTTTTCACTTCTCTGTATACGAAGTATACAAAAGAAAATATTATGGCAATCAAATCAAAAATTCCGAACTCGAGATTTTGACGTCTCCATTCAGACCTCCTAAGTCCGAAAAACACAATTTGGATTTATGTCTGTCTGTGTCTGTATCTGTGTGTGAACATTACTCAAAAGCTGGCCCGAGAGCTACGGGGATGAAATTTGGTATGTAGTCTTTAAACATAATTTGTAGGTTTCTGTCAAATTTTGGACAAAATCCGTCAGCGAGAGGATTTAATGCCTGTCTTTATGTCGCAGTCATGCCGGTGCTATAATTAAAACTTGAATAACTTGATGGATAAAATTTCGAACTGGTTTATCGTCATGAATGGAAGCCCATATAAAATATTGGGCCAAATCTGTCAGGTTGATGTCTGTCGGTCTGTACTCAATCGCATCTCAACAGGCCGCTATCTCACGCGCGTAACGCATGACGCAATCTTCTGTGCACGATATTTATTGACTCCTGCTTGGCGCTTTTGTTTTCGGCCGATTCTCCATTCGCATGCGTACTTGTTGGCAACCTGTGCACGCCGGAAGGATTGTCCTTGAGCGAAGAAGAGTAGAAATCGGTATGCATTTAATCAGACCGCATCTCTTCGAACCGTTTTTTTACCTAAATCTTTTCTGATAGTCATTGGATCCTGGGTTACATTAGGTTCGAATTTTTATCCACGCGGGGGGGAGAACAGCACCTTTTTCGAGAAGTATACGAGAAAGTTTGAGGGAGAATCTCCGCTGGTTTCTTTAGAACTTTATTGACGAACCGCGCGCCAACTATATGATCGACTGTCACTGATTTCGCCCACACAGGTTCAGCGATACGATAGAAAATGTTAATATCCCGCGCGGAAATACTTTAGTATAAATGATATTAGACCATTTATACTTTTATACTTTGCTGG
>BGPR01018092.1:0-31383 GCA_013235015.1 Araneus ventricosus | reverse complement strand
GATAGAGGTGGGGAGGGCTAACATCAGCTTTTAGCTCATGCTTCTAATCAATTGTAGCTATCCAAGAGCTTTTTAAATATAAAGTTGTTAACTATGAATTAGTAAATCCCCTATTGAAAGTTTCTTTCTATCTTCAGAAATCCTTGAACAGAGGAAATGGGGAAATGATAGAATTGGGAGAGGGAACTGAATGCCTTTTCAGCTCATAACTTTAAAAGCAATAATGCTTGGCAAAACTTTTTAATATAAAAAAGTTGTTCTGATTTCTGATAATTGATCAATTTACCTAATTAAGATCCCCTATCTTTAGTCGTAACAGAGCTATGGGAAGTAGTAAAATGGGGAGATTGAGAGGAAGTAGCATTTTGGCTCATAACTACAAAAAATTGTAGCTATCAAAAAGTTTCAATACAAAAGTTGTTTATTATAAAGAGGCAATAATTCCTTCCTATTTTGAGTTTTTCTTTCTGTTTTCAATTATAAAAGGTATGGGAAAATGAAATTCCCCCCCTTTGAGCTGGTTAGCCCATCTACGAACTCGACCCAGAGATTTTAACTATCCTTACAACATATCCCAAGCGTTAAATTTACATGAAAATTACTCCAGTTATCTCGTGTTCACAAGATAACATAGGAAAAAAACGTTGTAAACCATATATATAAACTTTGTAGCTTGAACAGTGGCTTTGGAGGTTTCTAGGGGTCATGATGGGTGAAGATCTGTAGGGAAATTTTCGAATCGTGTCATGAACCATTGCAGTAGAGTGGGATTCCTATAAGGAATCCTACCTAAAGTAACCAGGTATCTTTTTTCAAACAGCCGCTGATAAACTAGGCAATAGGACCTACTTTATTCGCGTGCCTCTTTTTTTTTGTATCTCAAGGATTTTCGATTTTCAATTATTTTTTTGTAACCTCTCTATTTATTACCTTTTATCTAAAATAAGACATTAGATATACCCCAACACATGTAGGTACCGAGATATAGAGGATCGCACCACCAATTCAATACGTATTTTTTTGCTCAACTTTCGATTCAACTTGAAAAAATTTGCTTAATTTTAAATAATTAAAATTTGAATAAGGAAAATTACCAGAAGAAAAAAAAATGAAGCTCCGATGTACACGATTTCCCTGCCTCCAAAAGATTCAACGAGAAAGCCTGGTTCTGTAGACCACCAACCAGACAGACAATCATCTTTATTGTGCAGCAGAGATAGAGACCTAGCCAGATTACGGCGCTGCCAGTCATTTCCTTATCAAAACCTTGTGAGTGGAAGGGTGCTTCACCAGAGTACTTTCTGATATATGTAAGTTTTATAAACCACACCCACAATTAGTAAGGTTAACTACCTTATATGGTAAGGGTGTTGTGAGTTAAAGGGGCGTGATCTTTCAAGTCTGAGCCACTACAATTTCATTACTCGAGTTGCAAGGATAAGAAAATCAAATTAGTGCGTATAATGGATTTTTCACCCAATAATTATAGTTCATACACCAGGGGAATTTTGTATTTTTTATGGCCACCTGCAGAAGATTTTATAACTTACATTTTGAATGAAATAGGTGTGGAAAAGTCTCGATCAGAGCTCTTTCAAATCTGACCCACTTTCCTGGATTCATTTGCTGATTGCATGATGGAAAAAAATCAAATTAGTGCATATAAATACGTTTTTCTGAAAGCATAATTATAAGTTATACACAGAATTTTGTATTTTATGTACCTTACCCAGTTTTTTACATACATTTTGAATGAAAACCGTGTGGAAAAAATATAAATCCGACTTTTTCAAATCAATACACCAATTTCATTTACTGATTTATAGATGAAAAAAAAATCCAAATTAGTGCATATATTGGATTTTCACAACAATTATAAATTCCTTACACAGAAATTTTATGTTTATGTGCAATTTTATAACCCATTTGAATGAAAACCGTGTGGAAAAAAAATATAAATCGACTTTTTCAAGTCTGACCACTACCAATTTCATTACTGATTGCAAGATGAAAAAAAATCAAATTAGATTACATATAATGGATTTTCACAATAATTATAAGTTCATACAGAAATTTTGTGTATTTTTATGGCCGCAATTTTATAACACATTTGAATGAGGAAACCATTGGAAAAAAATAAATCCGACTTTTCAAATCTGACCACTACAATTCCATTTGCTGATTGCATGATGGAAAAATCAAATTAGGTACGTTATTAGTTTTTTCTGTAATTATAAGTTCATACACAGAAATTTTGTATTTTATGTGCAATTTTATAACAACCCTTGAATTAAGAAACCGTATTGTGGGAAAAATATAAATCCGACTTTTCAAATCAATACTACAATTCCAATTGCACAGTTGCATGATGGAAAAAAATCAAATTATTGCATATAATGGATTTTTCACAATAATTATAAGTTCATACACAGAAATTTTATACATTTTATGTATAATTTTTATAACCATTTAGTAAAGCAAATGGAAAAATATAAAATCCGACTTTTCAAATCGAAGCCACTACCAATTTCATTTGCTGATTGCGCAGTGGAAAAAAAAATCAAATTAGTGCATATAAATGGATTTTTCACAATAATTAAATTCATACACAGAAATTTTGTATTTTGTATTGCAATTTTATAACATTTAGATGAAAACCGCATGTGGAAAAAATATAAATCCGACTTTTTCGTCAGCCACTACCAATTTCATTTACTGATTGCAAGATGAAAAATCAAATTAGTGCATATAATGGATTTTCACAATAATTTATAAGTTCATACACAAGAAATTTTGTATTTTTATATTGCAATTTTATAACCATTTGAATGAAAACCATGTGTGGAAAAATATAAAATCCGACTTTTTCAAATCACGATACTACCAATTTCATTACTTTACAGTTGCAAGAGATGAAAAAAATCAAATTAGTGCATATATTAGTTTTCACAATGATTATAGTTCATACACAGAAATTTTGTATTTTATGGCCAATTTTTATAACCCATTTGAATGAAACCGTGTGGAAAAATATAAATCCGACTTTTTCAAATCTGACCACTACCAATTTCATTTGCGGTGCAAGATACTGAAAAAATCAAAGGTGTAAGTGCATGTGGATTTTCACAATAAATTATAAGTTCATACTGCAGAAATTTTGTATTTTATGTGCAATTTTATAACCATTTTAAGATTAAAACCGTGTGGAAAAATATAAATCAAACTTTTTCAAATCAACCCTACAATTTCATTTATTTACTGATTGCAAGATGAAAAAAATCAATTAGTGCATATAATGGATTTTCACAATAATTATAAGTTCATACACCCAGAAATTTTTGTATTTTGTACAATTTTATAACCCATTTAGATAAGAAACCGTGTGGAAAAGAAATATAAATCCGACTTTTCCGTCTGACCACCTGCCAATTTCATTGCTGATTGCATGATGGAAAAATCAAATTAGTGCATATAATGGATTTTTCACAATAATTATAAGTTCATACACAGAAATTTTGTATTTTATGTATTGTAATTTTATAACCCATTTGAATGAAAACCGTGTGGAAAAATACTCGTGATCGACTTTTCAAATCAGCCATGCAATTTTCATTGCTTGATTGCATGATGGAAAAAATCAAATTGGTGCATATAATGGATTTTTCACAATGAATTACTCGTTCATACACAGAAATTTTTGTATTTTATGTGCAATTTTATAACCCATTTGAATGAAAACCGTGTGGAAAAAATATAAAATCCGACTTTTCAAATCTGACCACTACCAATTTCATTTGCTGATTGCAAGATGAAAAAATCAAAATTAATTTATCCTATTGGATTTTTCACAATAATTATAAGTTCATACACGAAATTTTGTATTTTGTATTGCAATTTTTATAACCCATTTAAATGAAAATCGTGGTGTTGAAAAGGGAGGACAGTTCTCCTTTTAGCAAGTTTTATCACTCTCTCGAAGAGGAGTGTCCTCCTAAAATTATCCTCCCTTTCAATATTTGAAATTAAGAGAAGACTGAATTTAGATTTAATTCTGAAAGAAATTAGTACAATGTAAAGAATAAACACTATGAAATTGATAAAGATGGTGGAAACATTCAGCCATTTCAAGAAATGAACATATTTCATGTGAAAATTTATTCTTGTTCTATTTTCTTTTGTGCTGCTCTAGAATTAAAAGTGAAGTTGAAAGGAGTATTTTCTTGCTAATTATATTTGGACGTGTGAAAAATCCGAAGATGAATCATTGATACACTGACAGTACTTGCAAAATATTCCTTCTATATGCAAAAAAAATTCATTCTATATAAAAAATGATACAAATTTCTATGTACAAAACATCAATTCATTCTATGCAAAAATATTCATTCATGTAAAAAAAAATGTTCATTCTATGTACAAAATATTCATTTTTTATGTACAAAAGTATTCATTCTATGTAAAAAATATTCATTTTATGTACAAAATATTCATCTATGTACAAAATATTCATTCTATGTACAAAATAATTCATTTTATTAGTGCAAAATATTCACATTCTATGTACCAAAATTATCCATTTCTTTTAGGAAGAGAATACTCATTTTAAATAATTAATAGGCGTGTATGCATAATTATATCTTTAAAACGTTATAAATGTCTTTATTATACGTTTATCCATATTATAGATGTATTCTTTATTATTCTTGCTTGTGTACCAAAATGTTTCTGTTATTTACGATATTTTTTTCTTCAATTTGGTATTTGTGTCCTACTTAATCGGAAAGTTGGTCACCTTATTAAAAAAAAACGTAGCTATTGCAGAGTCATAATTAACTTATCTTAACCCCCATAAAGCACGATTTTTTAAGAGAGGAATTGATTTTAAAATGATTTTTTTGACTTTCATCATTTCTAAATTAAAAGATCTAGGGAAAATGTTTTTCAAAAGAAAATTCTATTTTGTTTTTAAGTATGGTTTATGGCTAAAAGAGCTAACATTTACCAAACGACAACACTAAGCTTTATTTTCAGAAAAAAATTTCTTAGTAGGAATTCTATAATACTAAACACAAGATAGAAATTTTTAACAAATAATAATACCTGAGATAAAATTTCAGCTAACATTTGTAGAATAATATATATAGTTAAATATTTTTCCAAACAATCCAAGATTCAAAGTAACATTTTCAATATAATCACCTTATTAAACTAATAGTTAAAATTAAAAATAAAATAATGTTACTTTATTAATAATCATACAATGAAATACAAAAATATAAAATTAAAAACTAATGTATTAATACCTAGTTAGATTATTATTACTATGAAAAGACAGCCCAGAATTGGAATTCCAACAATCAAATGCTTATCAGCCTTGGGAACTGTGATATGTGCATTAATCCTAGTTAAAGTATAGCCTTACATATAATAATATGACCTCAAGTGAAAGAGCATCAATTTATTTATATTTTTTATCAGTACTCAGGCTGCCATCTATAAGTTACAAAATTGATTTAATAAAACTTTCAATATATGTATTTTATTAAGCCAAGAAACAGGCATTAGAGGCTTCAGTCTTATTCTCAAGATTTTAGAAGATATTGGGTATATTTGCTAAAAAGAAATCGCACTGGGCATTTAAAAGAGTTAATGCACCTCTGCGAGCATGAACTAGTTTGTAAACATTAATCTTGTTCAGATAGATAAAAGTTCTATGAACGTAAGCAAATCACAAGAACAACTTGCAAATTACTAAGACTTTTTTTACTTCATATTTACCTATCTTGATTTGCAGAAACACATTTTTCGTTCATTACTTTTATCTCGTTTCGTTTTCAATTGCAATCGACAAAGGGAAAAATATACGTAGTATTATGAAAATAGATTCGATTTTATTTGTATTACAAGTAAAGTTTTCTTATATTCTTGACAGGAAAGAAAATTACCTTTTTGTCAATCAGATAATCCAATACCCGCTATTGCGAAAAGGAAATAAGTTAGCGTCTGAATCCACTTTCATTATTCTGTCAGAACAGGGTTGCAAGATCAAAATCATAAAATAAAAGCCAATATTCTTAAAAGAAAATAGGCCAAATTTGACAAATTGATTGAAAACGTCATTTGCTATTAGAAAACAGCTATCCTTCATGAAACGAATCCCACCTGATGGAGACATATGTTCAATATTCTATTACCCAAACTAATTTAAGTGAAAATTTAAAATATCCTTATTCTATTCAGGAGCTATTATTTCGTTTGGCAGCTCATCCTTATCATTTTGAAATGTGTAATATCAAATTTATATTAAAAAACAATGGAATAAGTAGTTAAAATTATTTCTAAAAGTCATTAGCAAGAAATAAGGCCAAAAAAAGAGCAAAGGTGCAAATTGATTGAAAACGTCATTTGCTATTAGAAAAACAGCTATCCTTCATGAGAAACGAATCCCACCTGATAGAGCTGTGTTCAATATTCTATTACTAAACTAAAATTTAAGTGAGAGAAAGAAATTTAAAATATCCTTATTCTATTCAGAGCTATTTCGTTTGACTGACTCAATACATATCATTTTGAAGTAATGTAATATCAAAATTTATTAAAAGAACAATAGAATAAGTAGTTAAAATTGTTCAAGTCATTAACGAAAATAAAAGGCAAAAGAAATAAAATTACGGAATTGGTTAGAAAGCGTCGTTGCTATTAGAAAACAGCTATCCTTCCTTGAAAACGAATCCACCTATTAGGCATGTGTTCAATATTCTATTATTACTAAACTAAAATTAAGTGAAAGAAATTTAAAAGGAAATATCCTTATTCTATTCAGAATATTTTAGTTTTGACAGCTCAATCATATCATTTTGAAATGTAATGATATCAAAGAATTTGTTAAAAGGCAATAGGAATAAGTAGAGGTTAAAATTGTTCTAAAGTCATTAGCTTGAAATATAAGGCCAAAAGAACCCAAAATTTGCCAAATTGATTGAGAGCGTCTCATTTTGCTATTAGAAAACGAAAGCTATCTTCATGAAAGGCAGATCACACAGTAGAGGCATATGTTCAATATTCTGTTACTAAACAAAATTTAAGTGAGAAAGAATTTAAAATATCCTTGTTCTATTCCATGAGAACTGTTTCGTTTTGACAGCTCATTACCTATAATTTGGAAATGCGTAATATCAAAGGAATTTATTGAAAACAATAGAATAAGTAGTTAAAATTGATACAAAGTCATTGTAGCGAAAATAAGGCCAAAAGAGCCAAAATTGCAAATTGGTGAGGTTGAGAACGTCATTTGCTGTTAAGAAGAAAACAGCTATCCTTCATGAAAACAGATCACACCTGATGAGGCATATGCTCAATATTCTGACTACTAAACTAAAAGAATTTAAGTGAAAGAAATTTAAAATATCCTTATTCTATTTCAGGAGCTATTTCGTTTTGACAGCTCAGTACAAGATCATTTGAAAGAATGCGTATTATCAAAATTTGGTAAAAAGGCAATGGGAGATAAGTAGTTAAAATTGTTTCTAAAGTCATTAACGAAATAAGGCCAAAAGGTAGGTTGCAAGGTGGATTGAAAACGTCATTTGCTATTGAAAAACTAGCTATCCTTCCTTGAAAGCAAGATCCACCTGATAGAGGCATATGTTCAATATTCTATTACTAAGCTAAGGAATTTAAGTGAAAGAAATTTAAAGAATATCCTTGTTATTCTATTCAGGGCTATTTCGTTTGACAGCTCATTATAATTTGAAATGCGTAATATCAAAAAATTTATTAAAAACAATGAATAAGTAGTTAAAATTGTTCTAAAAGTCATTAACGAAATACAAAGGCCAAAAAGGTAGGTGCAAATTGATTGAAAACGTCATTTTATTAGAAAAACAGCTATCCCTTCATGAAGAAACAGATCCCACCTGATAGGCATATGTTCAATATTCTATTACTAAACTAAAATTTAAGTGAAAGAAATTTAAAATATCCTTATTCTATTCAGAACTATTTCGTTTTGACAGCTCAATCTAAAATCATTTGAAATACGTAATATCAAAATTTATTAAAAACAATAGAATAAGTAATGGCATTAAAATTGTTCTAAAGTCATTAACGAAAATAAAGGCCAAAAAGGCCAAATTTGCAAATTGATTAAAGAAACGTCATTTGCTATTAGAAGAAACAATATCCTTCATGAAAACAGATCCCTGATGGAGGCGCATATGTTCAGTAATTCTAGTACTAAAACTAAAATTTAGTGAAAGAATTTAAAATATCCTTATTCTATTCAGGAGCTTCAAACATTTCGTTTGACAGCTCATTACATATAATTTGAAATTACGTAATATATCAAAATTTATTAAAAAAAACAATAGAATAAGTAGTAAAATTGTTCTAAAAGTCATTGTGAAGATGTCACTGGGCCAAAAGAGGTAAATTTGCAGGTGGTTAGAAGGCACGTCATTTGCTATTGAAAGAGCAGCTATCAGCTAAGAGCAGTCCACCTGATAGGCATGGTTCCGTATTCTATTACTAAAATAGATTTAAATTGAAAGGAATTTAAAATATCCTTATTCTATTCAGGGGCTATTTCGTTTTTTGACGGCTCAATACATATAGTTTGGTGCATGTGTAAAGATTTATTGAAACAATGGAGATAAGTGGTTAAAAGAAATTGTTCACAAAAGAGTCATTGGCGAAATAAAGGCCAAAGAAGGCAAAGGAATTACGATTAGTTAGAGAAACGTCATTTTGCTATTAGAAAGAGCAGCTATCCTTCATGAAAACAGATCCCACCTGATGACGCCATGCTCAATATTCTATTACTAAACTAAAATTTAAGTGAAAGGGATTTAAAATATCCTTGTTCTATTCAAGGGCTAGCATTTCGTTTGACAGCTCATTACATATAATTTGGAAATGCGTAATATCAAAGGTTGTAAAAGACAATAGAGATAAGTAGTTAAAAATTGTTCATAAAGTCATTGGCGAAAATAAGGCCAAAGGCAAGATTTGCAGGTGGGAGTTGAAACGTCATTTTGCTATTGGAAAACAGCTATCCTTCATGGCAAGATCACACAGGTAGGCATGCTCAAATATTCTATTACTAAACTAAAATTTAAGTGAGAAAGAGATTTAAAATATCCTTATTCTATTCAGGGGCTATTTCGTTTTATTATCAATACATATAATTTGATACGTAATATCAAAAAAATATAGTAAAAACAATAGGGCATCTAAGTAGTTAAAATTGTGAAAAACCCTGGTCAGAATGCTAGTATTTTACCATCCTTGCAAGTTTGAAGTAGATGATCGATAAAATAAGGATCCCGAATTAAAGAGATACGCATTCTTTTCAGGACAAACCCCGAGCAATATTTCACTCCGAATGAATAATTTGACATTTCAATACCTGTATATAATTATCTGTATTACATCATTCAGAGTCGTTTTCAAACAGTAAAACATCCGCTTGTCTCTTGGCATGAATACATATATCCCTTAATATGATTTCCAGAAGGTTGCCTACAAGCTGCAAAATGTTTTATTACCTATAATGAAACGTAATTCTACAGTGAAATAAATTAATATTCATATTGATTACAAAAGATGCAAATTGCAATTAGAACATAAGAATCTGGAAATGTATTGCGAACTCATTATGCTTGCCGCGCTGGGAGGCTCTCATAGAATTCACTTGAAACTACTTTTTCCTCTGCTTTTCCAACGCACACTTTTGGAAAATAAATATTTGATAGTAAGAGAAATATTTCGAGGTAGAGATAGGTACCAGCCCAGTACTTAATTTCACCAGATGTGAAATGCCTACACACAGAAATCTTTTTTTGGGTTCAAGGAAACTTATTTAATAAGCGCATGGATCCTAGACATACATAATCTAGCATTCTGGCTAAAATGAGATGAATACCGTCTTCAACTATCCATGGATGTTTGAAAATTCCAGTTTAAAGAAGTTTGCGAACAAAGATGTTTTGTAAATGATATTCTACGGATGAAGAATTCATAGTTTTTCCTGGAAGTCTTGGATTCGACTTGGCCTATAGAGACATTAAAGTTTGCGAACAAAATGTTTCATAAATATTCTACGGAAAAAAATTCTGTAGTTTCTCTGGAGCAGTCTTAAGATCGACGGACTACAAACATTAAAGTTTACGAACAAAATGTTTTATAAATATTCTACGGAAGAAAAATTCTGTAGTTTCTCTTGGGAGAGTCTTGGATCAAACCCCGCCTACAAAGAGACATTAAAAGTGTGCAGACAAAATGTTTTGTCATATTCTGGGAAGGAAAGAATTCTGTAGTTTTCCTGAAGAGGTCTTGGATTCGACCTTGGACTAAAGAAGAGACATTAAAGTTTGCGAACAAATGTTTTATACATATTCTAAGCATTAAAAAATTCTGTAGTTTCTCCTGGAGAGGTCTTGGATCCGACTTGGACTACAAGAGACATGGGTATGGAGAATTTCTTTGGAAAACCAAGACTATCTACAAAGCAGTATGAACTATGTGGTTTTAGAGTATCTGTTCATTTTGCAGTCCTGGCCTATAGGCTGGTATTAGAGTTTTGGCGTGATCTCTGTGACTCTGTAGAAAATCAATCAGCGCATGCCATCAACTGGAATAGCACTGATTTCATGGATATACAAGACTGTATGAAAACTCAACTCAGGTGTAGGATAAAGAAAAACTACAAGAAAAATAGCGATTTAGGAAATGAAAGAGCTTTTTGTAATTTGAGGAAGTTAAATGAAATAGGCTCTCTGTTTTTTCATGATATTCATTTATTCAGAAGAAAACACCTTAAAATATGTAAAATAAGTTCTCTAATAGACACCATTTTTAATATGTCTCTTGGTGCTTTAAATCAGAATTTTTTACAGCTTTTAAATACATGGTAATATTTTTATTTTGCCTTTTAGCTTTTTTAGTTTTTTTATGCGTTTTTTTTTTGATTTTCCGTGTTCTTATGCATTCGATCGTTTTTTTAATGTTTATTATAAGGTTTAATTTTTTGTACTCTGTTTTGGCGCCGTGTTACCGGATTTATTTTTTATCACCAAGTCAATATCTTCATCTTCGGCTTTTCATCCTGGTGTAATGTTTTTAGAGTTCGGTGCTTGTGTTTTGAAGCGCTTTTAACCTTGCCTTTTTTGGAAATGGTCCTTTGGTATTTTTTTTAAATACGACTTTTAGGATCGTAATTAATATTTTAATGTTTTGTGAGTATGTGTTTTCGTTTTAATTATATATGCGTTTGCAAAATTTTATAATTTTGATAGTAATTATCTATTAATACAACTTTTTTTTATTTTCTAAGCGCATTTTTTTATTTTACTCGTCATTAGTTTTGTTCTTTGTTTGTGTGTTGATTGTTTATAGCACTCTGTTAATGGAGTTTTCTCTGTAGTCAATGCTTTTCTTTAAATAAATAAATAAATAATTAGGAAGTTTTTGGATTAATAGATTTTTATCTTTCCTACATTTCTATTATTGCAAGTGTACAGGAAAAGCATTGTAATCTTCAAAACCTTCCGATCGCGAAAGTTTTAATAGTAGATCCTATTCGTTTAGACCTCCCGAGTCCGAAAAAAAAAAAAAAAACATCAGTGGGCACGATAACTGCAACCAGCGGGAGAGGTCTACCCTAAAACTTTCTCGTATACTCCAAACACATGCTAAAAGAGAAAAAAATAAAGCTAAAGGCAGTAAAACGAACAAAAGAACCGGCGTAACGCAGTGGGAAAAAATAAACGAAACAATCATACCACGATTTCCGAAGGTCGTCCAACGCGGAGTGGAATTAAAACCAGCTTGATTACCAATAGGCTAGAGGTAAGATAAAGAAACGAAATTTGCAATTTGAATACCCTTTGAAATTTAACCGATTGACACAAGTTGATACAAATCTACCATTAAGGCTAGAGGCCACACATACCAATTTTAATTTATCGAAGTAATTTTTAAAGAAAGAGATTATTGCGTTCAAAAGTATGCGATTACCTTAGACATACAGACAGTCAACCCTTTGACCAGATTTGGTCCAAAATTTGGTATAAACCACTATATTTCTGATGATAAATGGGTACCAGAATTTTATCCACTAATTATTTAAGTTGTGAGTTATCGCGTTCACATGAACTTGGATTAGACAGACAAGGCGAGCTTCTAGTGGACAGGTTTGTCCAAAATTTGATAGAAACCTACAAATTATGTGTAAGACCATATATACCAAATTTCATCCATGTGGCTTTTGTGGTGTATCGTTTTCACAGACAGACGCAACTCTCAAAGGTGTGTTTTCGGACTCGGGAGGTCTAAAACGTGGAGATTAAATCAAGATCTCGAGTTCTGAATTTTTTGACGATTACAATACTACTTGCGTATACGAAAGTAAAACACAACAAGGAAGATAAATGAAATTTAGCACGTCGTCTTGAAGTAAAATCGTAGATTTGCGCCAAATTTTGAACACCAATCATCAGCAGGAAGCGGTTCAAAGTGCTACTCGATTCTCCTAGCTATAGTCACCAGGCTAATCACAGAAACGCGCCGAACAAGAATGCACGGACGTGTGTGCCAAGAGAACGCGCGTCTCTTAGCGAACAGCCTTGACGCAGGGTCATGGGAGCCAGTGACCCAAAATAGGAAAATTCAACCCTACATGTTAAAATCGGTATATTTTAGTTGGAAAAATAGCACTTTTTTTGACTTTCAGACATTACGAATATGAGTGTTTAGCACCGTCAAATCCACTCCATTATTAACCACTAATAAATTACTGGCCGGATTTTCTAAGTTCATTTTTCCTTGCATCTCTTTCACGTAGAAAGTGTAGTGCGCATTTCTCCGATAAATATATTTATTGTTCACTCTACGAATTAAATGCTATCATATTATGTTATTGAATTACTCCCCGACTCTTCACGAGAGTTGTCACATATTTCGCTGGTCCTTTGTTCCAGAGTAAGAGCGACACAATATTATGATAGCAGTATTTTGCCTAAATTTTGTTTTCTCAATCGAGTGTCCTCTTTTTTGATTAAAACAATTCCTAAATATTCACATCTTCTTTTTCCAGAATCCGTATCATATTCGCAGAAATTTTCCTTGATCACAATAAAAAAATCTCTTCCCAAGAAACACTCCTCAGATCCATTGTCTTCATTGCCGAAAGTCTGGATCTTCATCCAGTCAATGAAAACTCGTTTCTTTTTCTTATATGGAGCCTTATTCTTTTTTTCATTTGTGAGAAACAGTTAAATGCACTTCAATTCGGCAAGGAAAATAACAGGCAGCCGCATCAGCTACGTTTAATAACTGAATCTTTAATGAGACAAACGGAAGGCAGCAGGAGTCATTTTCCATAGCCCCAGTAACTGACCAAGTATGGAAGACGCGCGGTCTTTTTTAATAACCAATAACTGAAAAAAACAGGAAAGACGCGCGCGGTCTTTTTAGTAACCCAGTAACTGACCAGAAACGGAAAGACGGCAGGGTCATTTCCATAGCCCCAGTAACTGACCGGCGAAAGACGCGCGGGGTCTTTTCTTAACTATTAACTTGACAAACGGAAAGACATGAGAGTCTTTTAATAACCCAATAATCAACTGATAGTGGAAGAAGACCTTGGGAGTCTTTTATACTTATTAACTGACCAAACCACAGGAAAGACAGCAGATCTTTAATAATCAATGTGACCAAACGGAAGGGCGTGGTCTTTTTTAATAACCCCAGTAACTGACCAGGCAGGCGGCGAGTCTTTTAATAACCAATGCTTGAGCCAAACGGAGGAAAGACGCGCAGAGATCTTTTTAATAACTTGTGTGAATAAAACCAGGAAAAGACAGGGAGATCTTTTTTAATAGCTTATTAACTTGACAAATGGAAAGACAGCTCCTGAAGTCTTTTAATAACCAATGTGACAAACAGGAAAGGAACAGCACTTGAGAGTCATTCCATAACAATGGCAACCAAACGGAAAGACAGCGCAGGGTCTTTAATAATATTATTAACTGACCAAACAGGCGCGAGATCTTTTAATAACCCAATGGCAATAAGAGCATGGAAAGACATGAAGTCTTTTAATAACAGTAACTGACCAAACTGGAAGGGAAAGACGCTGAAGTCTTTAATAACCTCAGTAAACTTGAATATGACAGGAAAGACAGCATGAGATCTTTACTATGCTTAGTAACTTGACCAAACGGAAAGACGCGGGGTCTTTTTTATAATAGCAATGCTTATTAAACGTGGATTAGAGACAAAATTCCAGGAAATGCTTTGTAAGTAATGCTCAGAAGAAGAAGAAGGCAGAGGGGGGTGAGTGACTAGCTACTATTGATAAAGAAGAAGAGAGGAATGAACAGGTGGCCTAGTTTTCTAGAGATCTAGGTTTTCCAAAGGGGCTCAGGGGTCATAAAATGACCTCTAACGTCCCTCCAGGTTAGGAAGTATAGCCAGAAAAGTTGAGGGAGAACATCCAGGAATCCACTACATAGAACATATTTATACTTTAATAAAAAAAGAAATCATACAGAAAATATTTGTTTAGAAGATTAATTTTAAGCAAAACTGTTATTCTAACTCACAGTGTTAAGTACAGAACACGCTTTCGATGATGAACTAAGAGCCAGCGGGTTGACCTCCAAACTTTCTCGCATACGACCAGTAGCATTAGAGATTTAAGGTAAACACGCAGTTGGTAGTAAGTATTTTAAGGAATTTACCACAATGGAAACATATATAAGTTATGAATTCCCAAAACTTAATATTTTGCAAAATTGCGTATATTCCATAATTTTACACACACACAACAATAGCTTTATTTAACGTTTTTGAGTGAAATCTTACTCTAGATGTCAGCAACATTTCACTACACCTCTGGTTAATCACAGGAGATCCATCCTGGAGAATGTCAAAACAAAGTTTCGTTTTAGGGATTGCCATAATTTCCAGAAGCATGTTTTTCAGCTGCTTCTAATTCCATAACCATACTCATTTAAGTAAAATAAGCGAAACGCTCACCAACACACAGTCATGTGTACCGCATTTTTGAACTAAATATGCAGGTAGAACACCTGTTTTTTTAACCGATTGAGATGAGAAATTGGGTACAGATCTACAATTAATGTTAACATCCGCGATATCAAGTTTTATTTATCCTAAGTGCAAATGAAACGCCAAGGATATATACAGTATGCGATACAGACCGACAGACAGTCAACCCGTCGACGGATTTGGCCCAAACTTTTTTTATACGGGCCTACATTCGCTGACATTATAACTGTGTACCAAATTTTATTCCTCTAGCTATTTGATTTTTTAGTTATAAGTGTTCTCATAAACGCGGACAGACAGACGTAGACGGATTTTTGTCCAAAATGTGATAGAAACCTACAAATTATGTGTAAAGAAGATCACAGCCATTCATCCCGTAGCTCTGTAGGTTTCCAGTTATCGTATTCACAGACACACAGACAGACATAATTCCAAAATTGTGTTTTTTCCGGACTCAAGGAGGTCTAAGACGTGATTCGTCAAAATCTCGAGGTTCGAATGTTTGAGCGGTGCAATACTTTTCTCTTTGTAATACTTCGTGTACGAGAAAGTAAAAAAGAAATTCGTCAAAATCTCAGTTCGAATTTTTTGGCAATTACAATACTTTCTCTTTGTATACTTCGTATAAATATTGCAATGGCCCATAGCTCCATTACGATTGAAGATAGAAAGAAAATTTCAATTAGGGGAATTATCACCTTATCATAACAAACTACTTTTATATTGAAAGTTTTTTTACAGCAAGAATTAATTAGAAGTTATGTGCTCCCATCAGTCGCATTCACGTCCACTTTTTGTACGGTAAACAAGCTGATATACCTGGCTTTGCTCCGGATTAAAATGCTTTCATGTCTAATATTTTTAATGTAAAAGCTACTATTGTATAAAAATTATAATATACAAATTCCTTTTCTGATCTGAAACTTTTTTAATTAAAATGAGAATATCAATTGAAACAAACGATTTTTAAAAACAGCTGTTTTCTCCATAAATTATTATTTTTTATATAGGTACTTCAAATTTCGTTAACAATTACTAAAGTAAAAGAAAGAAAGGTTTCAATGAATATTTTGAATCAATTAAATTAACTATTAATTACTCATTAATTTAAAGAATGAAAATAAATCAATCAATATTTGGTCCATGATATAAATTGTTAATCGTCTACTTTTAAAATTTTCGTTTAGCATTAGTCCAGAATTCTGTGAATATATTCTGGCAACTATATATATTTGTATTATTCTTGTTCTTCAACAATAAAGAGTATTGTTACGAATTCTGTATAAAATTAATTCTGAAAAATATTAAAATGAGACAAACAAATTGTATGGAAATGAAATTTTTGGCATTGAAATGCTAATTAAAAAAAATTTAATAAGGTGTAAAAATAGTTTCGTGAGATAATGTTTTCCAAAGATATCGCGGAAAAACGCCTTGCTCAATTTTTAATTAACTGAAATTATAATTAACTTTTGGGCTTTGAAAAGTTAAGGTGAACTTTCTCTTGTCTTAAATAAAAAGTGTACAAAGTCTGGTTGAAATCAGTCCAGCGGTTTAGGAGGAGATGTGGAGCATACATACAGACACAATAACTTTTATTTAAATTAAGATAATTATTAGATCATTACAAGATTAAGTATGCTGGCATATACTATGAGCCATAAATACTGTTTTATTGAAGATATCGTCACAATTAACTAAATATTTAAATTTATTTAGATAAATAATTAATTTTAATAGTTAATTTGATAATTAGTTAATTGACAGATTACTTTAATTTCATATTTAACTAAACATGGCTGCACAAAGATTTGTTTAATAAATTTAATATAAAATAGCCAAAAAAGATAGATATATAAGAGTTCCCTTTCACCTTTTTTATATTTAAAAATATCTCATTGACTTTGAAATTGTTTTGGGGTTTTCTGCCTGAGTATTTGCTTTTAACTGTCGATGGAGATTTAAATTTCCTGTTCAAAATGGCTGCATTGATATCCTATGCTTTAAACACACGTGTTAAATTTGGAACTCACAATGTTTAATAATTTTTATTCTCTTATGTGTTAAGAATTTAGTGATTATTATCTCTATAACCAGGGAGTTCTCTAAATGAGCCCATTTTAGTAGTGTTTAAATGTTTCGTGTCATGTGATTTTACCATATGACAAAGTAATGTTCTCACAGTTATATGGTAACCTAGATTAAATAAACTAATCTAGAGTCGTTCTTCATTCGTGTCAAGTGTCAATTTCTTGCTACTGTTTCAGATAGGCTGGCTTAATGTTATCTAGGGGATATTTGCGCTGCTGGGATGTTTATTTCTTTATGATTCCTACCTGTTGAATGATTATGTGTTGGGATATAAAAAAAATTGACCAATAAATCTAGCATAACCTTTTGGAATGAAAAATGGAATGATAAAACCTTGATATAGTAAAAAATTAAATGTCATGAAAACAGAATCACAGCGTAAATATTGCAATGTGTATAAACATTAAAGTCATTGGCTATGTCTGTATTAATCAATATGTAATATTTCATTACTTTTGTAACATTAGCGTAAAGGAATCTACCTTTGCCTTCAAGCTTGCCGAAAAGGGATTTTTTATTATTATTTCAATCTATTTAAGATGGTACAGGGTACATGAGACATTTAAGTGAATCCATGTGATTTTTGTATTTAAAATTAATTTTTACGCTAAAAAGTATTTAAATATCAAACATTCTGTAATTCGATGCACGTGTCAGAGACGTCATTGTATGTTAAGAGATTAAGGCTTCGTTTTCATTCAGCTCTGTTCTCAAAGACAGCACATGCAATGTGAGTTATTCTTCCTTGAGACAGAAATTGATATTCAATAATTTCTCAAAGCACCCGTGAAAACACTAACCCTCGACAGTAACTGCGCATTTCAATAATATCTTTTTCAAGTTCCAAAAATGTTGATTTACATTCCTTTTGAGAATATCATTACCCAGATAGCATGTACACTTGCAGCAAGTGTGATTGTTCTTGATATTAGCTTGTCATGACAAACTTGACGCGACAACTTTGCAGCGAATTTCCTGCAAAGTAACAAAGCATAATCAATCACCCTCCTTGCAATGCAAGTTTGCAGTAAAGTTGACACGGCACACTTGCACACCACGACCTTGATACAGTTGTATAGTATATATCTGGTTTTGATCTTCGTCTCTGTTTTAAAAAAACATCCGATTTTTAATAGCATCTCCTAGACCGTCCTTCTTTTTATTGATTCAATAAATCAATGATAATTTGACGAACCTGAGATCTTTGGGTCCCGAGTCGAGCATCTTAACCACTAGACAAAAGGAATTCCCATGGTCCGGAGGTAGATACTGATTTAAATGCATCCGAGTAAGATGGTGCACTACAATTGTATTACAGACAATTATATTTTTCAATACAAATTGTAAATAACTGGCAAGTCCGCACAAGAAACTCAAGAAGGTTGCAGGTTCCCCATCCCTGAATAAGACAACCCAGGTAGCATGTACACTTGCAGCAAGTGTGATTGTTCTTGATATTAGCTTGTCGTGACAAACTTGACGCGACAACTTTGCAGCAAATTTCCTGCAAAGTAACAAAGCATAATCGATCACTCTCCTTGTGATGCAAGTTTGCTGTAATGTTCACACGGCACACTTGCACGCCACGACCTGGATACAGTTGTATATATCTGGTTCTGATCTTTGTCTCTGTTTTAAAAAAACATCCTTTTTTTAATAGCACCTCCTAGACCGTCCTTCTTTTCATTAATTCAATTAATCAATGATAATTTGAAAAAAACTAATTAGGTCTTTTTATAGAAGAAATTACTTTTGAAAAATTCACCATCTTTTTACTAAATATAAAACTCGCACTGCAAAGAAAACTATATATCGCCTTTTTCTTAATGTTGAAATTTTAACTTTCATAAACAAAATTAAACCTAAAAAACAGTCAATGTTAGTTGAAAAATTATAACTTACTTTGTGTCCTATATTTTTAAAAGTAATTACTTTTGAACACTAATTTCACACAATTTATTCCACTAGCAAAATGTAGTTATTAACGAAGATCTCTCTCCCTTTGACTTCAAATCATATTCTCAACTCAAAATTTAAAAAATTAATGAAATCAAGAAAACAGTTTAAAAGAAAACGTGTAGATGCTCTATGTATTAGCGCAATCTGTCTTCCGCAATCGAGGTACAGCTGGCTGAGTGGCCAAGGCGACAGTTGTTGGGGGTTCGAATCTGAGGTTTGTCTGCGTACTCTGTTTTTGCTATAGTTTGCAATGAGTTTGACGCAACAAGCTTGCTGCAAGTTCGACGCGTGGTGACTTCGTCGTTTGCAATAACTTGTTTCAAGCTTGCACTCTTCCATGTCAAACTTGCTGCAAGCTTGCAGATTTGCAGAGCAAGATTGCTGCAATTTTGCTGCAAACTAAAATAGCTATCTGGGTGGCAGGATTAAGTAATAAACCATTTGTTATGATAATTATTTTTGAGAAAGTTATAAATTTACTGCTTGAGTCATAGCTGGCATGATGGTTTATATGCTGTGTTTAACGATTCATCAGCGTAAAAGTAATTGTCTTAAGCTTAGATTAGGTGTGGAATAACTGTGGCAGTTTCTGATACATCCGAAACAAGTTGCTCGTATATTTAATTATGGCTGACAAAAGCATAATGGTAATTTATTTATTGTTATTATATTCCAATCCATGAGGTAGAACGCATGATTTTGTGCGCAGATAAGAAAAAATGGAAAGGGCTTCCTTCCAACATAAAAAAAGTCTTATTGCTAGTAGCATCTTCCTCCAAATCTCCAAATTATGGAAAGAGACATATCTGTAGCAATTCGAGATAAATGTCTAAGTTAATGCTACTCTCCGGGATGAAGAAAAAGCCAACAAAGCTATAGTAGGACAGGAAATACCAAGAACTATTATTTTTTAGGAATCACGCAGATACTGATGAATTATAGTCCGTTTCTATGATCCCAAATTCGGCAATTATGCAGACGAATGTGATCATTTAGTGAAATGAAGTGAATTAAAATGAATGTTTACATTACATCTCAATTCTAGAATGATGTTAATGCATTTAAAAACTTTTCTGTGGTAAAGGTTTGTAGATAATCTGGCATTATTGTGGGCCACCAGCCGAGTATCTGTAGATGGCGCTTGCCAGTGACGTCAGAGTATCAAGCTACCTAGAACAGTAGAGACGACGAGGCGGTACGAGATGTATGAACGACGTTGGTTTTGTTTCGCAAGACCAAAAGACGAGATAAAACGACGGTTTGAACGACGTTGGTTTTGTTTCGTTGTTCCGCAAGACCAAAAAGACGAGATAAAACACGGGTGACGCTTGGTTTGTTCGAACAAGACTCTACGTTGGTTTTGATGTTTCTGCAAGACCAAAAGACGAGATAAAAACGGCTGAACGACGATTGGTTTTGTTTCGCAAGACCAAAAGACGAGATAAAACGACGTTGGTTTTGCTTCATCGAAGACCAAAGACGAGATAAAAAGATTTGACGTTGGTTTGTTTCGCAAGACCAAAGATCGAGATAAAACGACGTTGGTTTCTTCCGCAGACCAAAGACGGACGAGATAAAACGGCGGTTTGAACGACGTTGGTTTTGTTTCGCAAGACCAAAAGACGAGATAAAACGACGGTTTGAACGACGATATACGATGCTAACGAGTGCCATCCTTATCATATGACGGACTAGAACTACTTTAATTGTACATAACTGTAAATATTGCTCAGTATAATAATGTAACTTCCTAATGACAATATAATACTTTAGTTTTAAAACATTTAAGGAACCTAACACTAAGCAAGCCTGACGACCGCCTACATTATTTTTCGGCGATTAATTTTAGACACATAATAAGGTTTCATCACTACGAGCTTCTGGCACAGACGAAGTCTAATTATTTATTTTCTTGGTTTCAGGAAGTTAAACTGCAATGATGTCTCCAATACTGACTTTTCTTCTTGGAGCTCTTCTCTTTCTCGCCGTCCTCCATCCAGCTCAAGGAACAACTAGTGTCCCATCGGAAAACAAAGCTAAGCTCTACCTGTGTATCAACAGTTGCGCAATGTGCGTGGAGCACTGGGAGCCGGGACTCTACAACGGACCACGATGTGCCAAGCAGTGCCTCAAGCACAAGGGCCAGAGGATCGTCGACCCGGATTGCGTCAAGCTGAAGATGTTCAACTACGAACCGGAAGTGCTGAAGCAGCACCGGAAGTTCATCAGGGAGCAGAATGGTGACGACTGAAGGGTTAGGATCCAGTGAATGGGGTTTTATGTGCGTGGTGTCAATTAGTGTTGTGACAATGATTCGGCATTTATAATGGCATTCCAAATGCAGATGAAGCAGTGTTGAAAAGTGTTTATTAAAATGTATATTGTTAACAAAGTGTTCAAATACGATTCGGCACTTATAATGGCATTGCAAACGCAGATGAGGCAGTGTTGAAAAGTGTTTATTAAAATGTGCATGATTATTGAATGCGAACTATTTGTTAACAAAGTGTTCAAATACGATTCGGCACTCATAATGGCATTGCAAACGCAGATGAGGCAGTGTTGAAAAGTGTTTATTAAAATGTGCATGATTATTGAATGCGAACTATTTGTTAACAAAGTGTTCAAATACGATTCGGCACTCATAATGGCATTGCAAACGCAGATGAGGCAGTGTTGAAAAGTGTTTATTAAAATGTGCATGATTATTGAATGCGAACTATTATTAACAAAGTGTTCAAATACAGTTAAAATCAGTGGCATCAACTCAGAAAGGAGCCGGCGCAAACGATATTAGATATTTCTCAAGGTTTGAAAGATATAAATACGAATTAAGGGAAGTTTTAATTGTGAACGAGTTAAAAAATACAAAAATAATAGCAGACAACGATAAGAAGTAAGAATCCGGTGGATGACTTCATCAGAGGCCATTCATCCATGCAGATTCAAAACTGGAACAGGTTTTCTGTAGAGGAAAAATACTTTAAGGTCTGAATTTAATATCCTCTAAAGCTTGAACCCATTCCGGAACAAATTGTAAAGAAAAACATTTATCCACAAAGAAGACATTCAAAACAGTCTTTTAAACAAAGTCTGAAAAGAAGGGCTTAAAATCTCTTACCTCTTACTTAAGATGTGGAATGGAAGAAAAGAAAGAAGTCAACTTTGTATATAGGTGTGCGCACCTATCTCCATCTAGTGAGGGATACACTAACTAAAAACTTAATAATTTTTTTGTTGATTTTTCGTAAAAAACATTTTGTAGTTTTATTTTGTTTTTTAGTATTTAAAATTTTTTAAAAATTTTTTTCATGTTTTTTTAATCTCAAGGTTTGGGGTACTTAAAACCAAAATATGTGCTTTTTAAGTTAATAATAGTGCAAATTTCTTACATTTAATATCAGATGTATATAATTTTTTGTATTTTTGTAGAATTCAACGAGAGAACCAATTGAAATTTATCTAATATAGTTACATTAAATGAAACATTTTTCTAGACGAGTGCCGTAAAAAGGTCTTCTTCAAGTTCATAATTTGCTGGACTTCTTGTACAGTTAGTCTATATGTGCAGGTATAAAACTACACCTCAAGATGTAATTTTTTTATATATATAAGTGGCAACATATCTCTAACTGAATTACTCATTCATAATAAAAGAAACAAAGACAAATTTAAATATTATATCGCCTGTTAGGAATCACTGTGCCGCAATTGCAAAAAAAAATCGATTTTTGAGTTAGGACCACCCAATGGCACCAAAATTAATCCTTTTTCATGTGCAAAAGAGAAAAAATGATATCTCAACTTCTTGCCTCTAGCCAACACCATACACCAGATCGGAAAAAATGACATTTGAAACGCTTTCTACTCCAAATGATGTATTTCCGACTTTCTCAGCTATGATTCTCACCATTCACCAGATCGAAAAAAAATGACATTTGAAACGCTTTCTACTCCAAATGATGTATTTCGGACTTTCGCCGCTATGATTCTCCACAGACGATAAACAAGTAAAGAAATGCTTCCGTCGCTAGGGATCTTAAAACAGAGGTTTGAAAACCAAGCCAAGAGAACGAATAGATGAACAGTCAAATGCTAATGTGTGATTCTCCAATCTATGATTTATAGTTTTTGTAGCACATTTGGTGGGGACAGAAATTTCATTTTCCACTTATTTATATGTCATTTTATCAGATTCACTAAGAGGTTTTGAATATGGTTTGAAGCTCTTTGAACTTATATCCTCCAGACAGGACATGCGTTGCGGTTTTAGTATCCATTTGCGTGAATTTGATAGAACGAAAATAGGATGTGACGCATAAATTGCTGTTCATTAACAAAGTATTTTATTTCTATAATCAGTTCAGCTTTTTTTAGTGTGAAAATATCACGAAGCATTCTGGAATAAAAGCTATTTGATGTAAATGAAAGAGATGCTGCAGATCTACAGTTTCAATGGAAGAGTCTCCACTGGTTAAAAGTTCAAATTTATGTTTTCTTAAAGAAAATCAAATGCGAGTGCCAAACAAACCTTCTTTTGTCTATAAATTATAAATAAACGCACAAAGATAACTTTCTTGTTGTACCACTTTTATTATTTTACTTTTAAAGCACTTTGCAATAATAGACTTCATTAACAATGCTCTCAAAAAATTGGTACGTGATTTCCATTGACATGTGAATTTCTTATAATTCGCACCAAGTAAATTTTGTTATGAATTTATTCCATGTATTATTATTGCATTACTTATAATAGGAAAACATTCTTTAGTTTAAATTTTCTCTCACTATAACCATAGAAAGTAACAATAACCATAGAAAATCTATAACCATAGAAAGTAACAATAACCATAGAAAGTAACAATAACCATAGAAAGTCTATAACCATAGAAAGTAACAATACTACTATCGTAAAGCTATGCAGTGTGTCATACGCTCAGTAAAATAGACCTGAACATGGTCCTAATATATTTCAAAGCAATTGATAAATTAGAAGATAATTTCAAGCAGAGCAATCAATAATCTGCGTAATGATTTTTTTAAATTGAAGCGAAAGTTGTTTAATTTCTCATTCTATAGCCAGATACGTATAGAAACACAAACATTGTATCATTACGGGTGATAAGGTAGCTAAGCTTTGAATCCTTTGTCCACTTCAATTGCCTGTGACAGTACCTATGCAGAATTTGTACTTTCAAGTTTACGTAATTGCAGACTTTTAGATTTAAATGCTAAGCAAGCAAAATCGTTGAATCAAGTAACAGAAATATAAATAAGTTTCATCAAAAATTAAAGAACCTTTTCTCATAATATTTAAAATTGAATCTATTGACATAAAATTTTAGTTTATTCTCGTGTTTACTTGCTAAATTTTTAAAGTAACATTATAAGATAAAATTTGTATTCTTGTTTCATCATTAATAATGAAAGCTTCAATTCAAAACTATTTCGATTTTCTGATGATTCAGTAACTAAGTGCACTAAATTATGCTCATTTGTTTTAATAATTTAAGAAGACCACAAATATAAAAAACTTTTTTTTAAATTTACTTGATTTTTTTCTTCTTTTTTCCAC
The DNA here is from genome assembly GCA_013235015.1 of Araneus ventricosus. NCBI lineage: Eukaryota > Metazoa > Arthropoda > Arachnida > Araneae > Araneidae > Araneus > Araneus ventricosus. The sequence goes on along the minus strand of BGPR01018092.1, from coordinate 6,686 downwards.
ATTCAGAATTTTATACATAACTTTATGAATGTTTGTAATGTTGATACCATATGAATGAAGTGATATTTTCTTCGCGTTTTATTTAATTGTTGTTATTTACAATCATTCCTTTTCTATTGTTTACTGTCCATTTCTCACTTGATATGTGTTTATGAACTTTATCAGTATTTTTGTACAGTGTTTTTAAGAAATAAACAAAAAATTTTTACTGAATGGTCTGTTTAATTTAATTGTGTATTTTCTTGTGGGGAGAAAGCAGAGGAATGCTTTGTCTTATGTGAAAGGACACAAAATTTCAAACAAATATACCTTGCAAGTTATGATGGCAGTGAAAATAATTACAAACAGTCCAATAAGATATGTATCATAAAGAAAAACTGATAAGCTGTATTGGTTTCAAAAGAAACACAGTGTTTCTTTTCTCAAACTCTTCTTCTCTTTCAAAAGAACCACAGTGTTTCTTTTCTCAGGTTCTTCTACTCTTTCAAAAAGAACACAATGTTTCTTTCCTTAGACTTTTCTTCTCTTTCAGAAGAAACAGTGTTTCTTCCTTCAGACTCTTCTTCTCTTTCAAAAGAAATACAATGTTTCTTTTCTCGGACTCTGCTTCTCTTTCAAAAGAAAGAGTGTTTCTTTTCTCAGACTCTTCTTCTCTTTTAAAAGAAACACTGTGTTTCTCTTCTCAAACTCTTCTTCTCTTTCAAAAGAAACACAATGTTTCTTTTCTCAAACGCTTCTTTTCTTTCAAAATAAACACAATGTTTCTTTTCTCGAACTCTTCTTCTCTTTCAAAAGAAACAGTGTTTCTTTCCTCAGACTCTTCTTCTCTTTCAGAAGAAACAATGTTTCTTACCTCAGACTCTTCTTCTCTTTCAGAAGAAACACAATGTTTCTTTTCTCGGACTCTTCTTCTCTTTCAAAAGAAATAGTGTTTCTTTCCTCAGACTCTTCTTCTCTTTCGGAAGAAACAATGTTTCTTCCCTCAGACTTTTCTTCTCTTTCAAAAGAAACAATGTTTCTTTCCTCAGACTCTTCTTCTCTTTCAGAGGAGACACTGTGTTTCTTTTGAAAGAGAAGAAGAGTCTGAGTTTAGTTTAGTTATATTAATGTCCCTTTTTGAAACAACACGAGGATCTTGTAATTTTGAACCTCGTTCAGATTACAGGACAACACCTGAGCTGTCACCCCCTCTCCAAACTTCCGCACCACACCAAAGGGGGGACCAGAAGAGCCCGAGGGAAAAAGTTTGAAATATAAATAAAAGCTTTCAGTGGAGCATCATTTGTGATTTGGAAACAAAACAAAGCAAATTACAACTTAACCTCTTTAAGGAAAAAGGCCATTAACTTGACATTAAAGGCTCGATTTTGATACATTCCTCTTCTGAAATACGGGACATTTTTAATGGGATTTAACTTAATATCTGGGCATTAATGAAATAGACTTGTAACGCCATCTAGAGGCAAAGCGAAACGTGAAATAATGATTATTACAGTATTTTTAGCTTATGCGGGAAAAAAGCGGGATCCGTATTGAAAATATGGGAAATAAACTCGCGCACGCTATTTTCACGTGACCCTCATTAGGAGATGGATTTCGTATCCCGTGGAAATCGCGGGATCCGTACGCAAATGGTTAATTACAGAAAACTGTATAGAAATTAAAATAAGTTTGCTCTCAAAATAATGTTGTCAACATGCTTTTCAGATCATGAAAAGTGTTGGCACAGTATTGTTTATGAGACAAATAGATGGCAAATTTGTTTGTCTTATAACAAGTGGAGAAAGATGTAAAAATACTTGAGAAACTTTCATAATTATTATGATTATGATTCATTTTTTTTACTTTGAACGCCAATGACAAATGATTCATTAGGTGCTTGTAAGAAATTTGACTAAATAGATTCACAGTGAAAAGGAAAAAAAAATTGTATTGAGAGGATATTTTTTTTAAAAAATGAAATTGGAAGCATTTTATTATTACAAAGAATATAATTAATTATAAACCAAAAAGTTTTACTTAATTGAATTCAAAAAAGTTTTTAAAAATATTCAAAATATCAAAAAAGAAAATTAATAATGTTCAACATTTCTTCTCTTCAATTCTGTTCTCGGATGCTGGCGTTTAAGTTATGACACTCTAATGAATGTCTTTCCAGGAGTTCCGGAATTCTTTGGCCATTATTAGTCCTCGTTTAAGAATGAAAAGTCCTTTTTTTTATCAAGATTTAGGTACTTTTCCGTAAATGTCGCCAATTGTGAACCAAACGCGAGCCAAGTCGCCAAGCGAAGCGATTTTCCGTTAGCCGGGCGCAAATGTCGCCAATTGTGAACCAAACGCGAGCCAAGTCGCCAAGAGAAGGGTTGTAAGAAATTTGGCGGAATTCTACATTATTTGGCGATTTTTCGCTTGCGCCCTGCTAACGGAAAAGTACCAAGATTTATAATGTTTAGCTTTTATTTTACCAACTCTTGCAGAGAAACTGTAAAATATTTTGGCTCTAAATTTGGATAACTAGCATTACGTGCACGGCGTTGTCCGTGGAATCAGGACTTCAACAAAACGAAAAAAAAAACGCTCACAATGACATAAAAAAATTTTGAAAACAAAATCAAAACAAAAGATGCACGTTATTGATTTTCCCGCTTATTTTTTTCTCGCGATAATTACTTTTTAACTGCAGAAAAACAGTAAAGAGTACGTTAATCCAAAACAATATTAAAAAATTGCAACGTGAAAATCATTATTATACAGGAAGCAAAATATGCAAGACAAATAAACAAGTTAAGATACTGCCGAAAATAATAATCGAAGTCATTCATTTGAAGGTTATCACGTCACCTGCCCTCTGCACCGTCAGCCAATGAAATTGCCAGCAACGTTCCGGAGAAAGTGTCGCAGGAGGAGGCTCGCTAGAGAAAAATATCTTTCAACTGACCAGGAAAAAATTAATTAAAAAAATGGGAAAAGATATTTTAACCGTTCTTGATTTAAATCCGATAGTACCGTTCCAGTAATAAGTTGAAAAAAATTGAAAATAATAGTGTTATTAGAACGTCGGATGCAGCAAATTTAAAAACAAAAATAAAATTTCGATGGCAAAATTAACTAATTTTTAAAAATTTCTCAAAATTCAGTAAATTACGTTTGGAACTCAAAACTTTTCTTTCATTAGAAAGAAAATTGTTTGTTCTATCCAATGGTATATCAATTTTTCTCGAACTAAAATCAGAAACAATACTGTGGACAAAAATGTTTCAAAAATCCCCAAAAAAGCACAAAACATTAAATAAAAAATTTTCTATGTTAAATTTTAAAATTAAGACTTCTAGCTGCATTAAGTCACCTTTACGACTACTTATGTGCCAAATTTCATGGCTGTGAGTGCGATAGGTTCGTCTGGACATCGTGCGCACGCACAAATACACACAAATATTGCCTTTTATAAGTATGGACGTTTGCTTTCAACTCCTTCCTCATCTTAGCTTTCATTTTATCAATTCTCGCAAAGAAACTGTGGTATCTTTTGACCCTAAATACTAATAATGTTCCCCTTTTAACTCCTTCCTCAGCTAAGCTTTCATTTTATCTATTCTCGCAGAAAAACTGTGGTATCTTTTGACCTTAAATACTAATAACGTTCCCCTTTCAACTCCTTCCTCAGCTAAGCTTTCATTTTATCTATTCTCACAGAGAAACCGTGGTATCTTTTGACCCTAAATACTAATAATGTTCCCCTTTTAACTCCTTCCTCAGCTAAGCTTTCATTTTATCTATTCTCGCAGAAAAACTGTGGTATCTTTTGACCTTAAATACTAATAACGTTCCCCTTTCAACTCCTTCCTCAGCTAAGCTTTCATTTTATCTATTCTCACAGAGAAACCGTGGTATCTTTTGACCCTAAATACTAATAATGTTCCCCTTTTAACTGCTTCCTCAGCTAAGCTTACATTTTATTCATTCTCGCAGAAAAACCGTGGTATCTTTTTACCCTAAATTTTAATAATGTTCCCCTTTTAACTCCTTCCTCAGCTAAGCTTACATTTTATCTATTCTCACACACAAACCGTGGTATCTTTTTACCCCAAATACTAACAATGTTCCCCTTTTAACTCCTTTCTTATCTCAGCTTTCATTTTATCGATTCTCGCAGAAAGACTTTGGTATGTTTTGACCCTAAATGCTAATAATGTTCCCCTTTCTATTCCTTCCTCAGCTAAGCTTTCATTTTATGAATTCTCGCAGAGAAACTGTGGTATCTTTTTACCCTAAATTAATCGATTGATGTTAAAAGGCGACTTCTGACATCTAGCAGAGAACTGCTATATTGATGTTAAAAGGGCTCTTCTGCTAAGGACATTTCTTCCAGCATCACATGGAAACTTTGTTGCTGTACTAAAAGGTGGCTGTGAATGGTAGAAGCCCCGTTTTTACACCAAAGATGCATTCACCTTCATCAAATTAAAAACGAAAATAAAAATGCAATTTCCGCTGAGAATGCAGAAGTCCCCTTTTAACATCAGTCAATTCAAATATAGATGATGTTCCCCTTTGAATTCCTTCCTCAGCTTAGCTTTCTTTTACCAACTCGCACAGAAACTGTGGAATTCTTTTGACTCCAAATATTGATAATGTTCCTTCCTCAGCATTTAATCAACTCTTACAGAGGAAACTGTTGTGAAACGAAAACAAAACGTTTTAAATGTTAAACAAAAATTAGAAATCCTTCAAAAACTTGATCATGGAGAATCAGCTCGTACTGATGCGGAAGATGTACTAAATGAGGGAAATACAATTTCTCATTCTGCTGCTCTACGATCTGTGGAAACTTTATTAGATTATATGCGGATTTGGATTTGATTACGGTGACATTACTGCGGTTCGTAAAATATGTGTCAATATACGACAAGTGATGAACAAACAGCAGAAACAAAAACGCATTACAGATTTTTTAAAGCAGTAAATGTTAAAAGGAAAATTCCTAGTTTGATGTTATACAGCATGCAAATGTAAGTAATTTTTATATTTTTGTACTGATGCTGATTCTTTTTTAATAAAAATGAGTTTTCGGATTGTCCGTGCGATCCCTCCCGGTGATTAACCCGGATAATCGGGAGTGCACTGTAATTACGTTTAAAATGGGACAAAATGAAGTTATTATTTTTCAACAAACATTGACTGTTTTTTAGGTTTAATGTTGTTTATAAACGTCAAAATTTCAACATTAAGAAAAAGGCGATATAGTTTTCTTTAAACTGCGAGTTCTATATTTAGTAAAAAGATGGAAAATGTTTCAATTTTTTTTTATAAAAAAGTTAGTCTTTTCACAAATTATCGTTGATTTATTGAATTAATAAAAAGAAGGATGGTCTAGGAGATGCTATTAAAAATCGGATGTTTTTTAAAAACAGAGATAAAGATTATCTCTTATTGTGCTATCATCTTTGCAGCAAACTTGTTTGGCAATCGTGCTGTGAACTTGTCATGACACCTTCACAGCAAACTTGCATTGCAAGGAGGAGTGGCTAGTTGTCTATTTTTGCCATAATTTCGCTTTTTTGTTATTTTGCAGCTACAACATCGACGCGTCAAATTTGCCATGACAAGATAATATCAAGTAAAAATCAAACTTGCTGCAAACTTGCGTACTATCTGGGCCCCTTTAAATTCTTTCCTTAAAAGCCTTGAGTGAAATTCAAAATTTTTCCCTTTTCTCTTGCGATTTTTTTATATACTTCTGCGGCGATATTGTGGAATCTTTTGCATTCCCAATCATTGATGATCTACATCTTTCAATGACTGACTTTTAGTTCGTGCAGCAGACTTGCACTGCAAATCTGCAAGCTTGCAGCAAGTTTGACACGACAAGAGTGCAAGTGTGGAACAAGTTTGCAGCAAAGTTAACGCAAGCTTCGAAGTCACCATGGAACGAACTTGCAGCAAGCTACTGCAACCTCATTGCAAATTATAGCAAAAAAACAAAGCACGAACACAACCCGGGATAGAACTCGCGACCCACTGCTTAGTAGCCAGGCGTTGATACCACTCCGCCAGTCTCTTTACTACGAGAGAAGAAGATCGATTTCGCTAATACATCGTTCGATTCGATTCGCATACGATTTATTTTAAACTATTTTCTTTTGATTTCATTAATTTTGAGTTGAGAATACATTTGAAGTCAAAGAGAGAGCGATTTTCGCTAATAACTACGTTTTACAGAATAAATTATGAAATTAGAGTTCAAAAGTACTACTTTTAAAATGGGACAAAATGTATAAGTTATTATTTTTTTTCAACAAACATTGACCGCTTAAGGTTTAATTTGTTTATAAACGTTAAAATTTCAACATTGAAAAATAAGGATATAGTTTTCTTTTAAACTTAGAGTTCTATATTTAGTATAAAGATGGAAAATGTTTCAAATTAATTTTTATATATAAAAGTTAGTAATATACAGGATGTGATTTGTGAATTAATAAAAAGAAGGATGGTCTAGGAGGATGCTATTAAAAAATCGGATGTTTTTAAACAAGAAAACGGCCTAATATTACTCTTATTGTGCTATATCTTTGCAGGAAGTTATGTTTGCAAAATTGCAGCAAGTTTGACGGTAAAGGAGGTGGCGCTATTTGTTCACATCGAAATTGCCACAAGAGATAAATACGTAACCGAACCAGCTATTACTC
>BGPR01018091.1:0-31384 GCA_013235015.1 Araneus ventricosus | reverse complement strand
GCGTATAAAATCAGATCTTGAAAGCAGAAATGCGTATAAAATCAGATCTTGAAAGCAGAAATGCATATAAAATCGGATCTTGAAAGCAGAAATGCATATAAAAGCAGATTATTTAGGCATGGCAAATGACATCATAGACCCGGAATGAATTAAAATTCTAAGGCCTTCTGAATAAGCAAACTTTAATTGTAACAACTTGTATTTCTAAATATTTTTAAACAATTGTTAATTATTTTTAGTAATAAATAATAATTCGAGCCGGGAATAGTTAAATACAAAATTCAATCGCCCCACGGCTTACAAAAAAGTCACAAAAAGTATTTCCAGAGTATTCAGTGATATTAATTATAGCATAACGAATTAAATATTTACCTATGGCTTCACTTATTTATTGAACCTTTAATTTTTGAACAAAAATGAAACCATCCCCGATCTTTCATTGCCCCAAAACAATAAGATAGTTATACAGCATGAAAAATGCATACAATAAACTTTTGAAACGATAAAGAAAACTGAACGAGAAGTTTGAATTTTTCAAGGAGTATATTTTTCTCCAAATGCTTTACTTTTCTTCAAACAGACTCCCAAGAAACATGGCAGACATATTTCTCAGACGGTTTTATTGTGTGTTTGGTGTGTATTATTTTCTTTTGAAATCAACATGTCAGGCGGTTTCTACAAAAGTCTCCCAAACGAGGGAAGGTCTCTTAGTCCCAGGAGAAGAATTCTTCCGTATATTAGTTTAGCTCTTTCTCTTCTTCCTCTTTTGGTTCCGTTTTACATTTTTCCAACTGGAGTCTTTTTTAGACCATCGAAAGTTTTATCTTGAAGAATATCAGGTTATGTAATTCATTTATAGTGTTGGGAATGGATGTTTTAGTTATTTGGAACAGTAGTTTTATATTTATTCTTTTAGTTAAGGCTTAGTTTAGTTTAAAATAAATAAAAATACTAATAAAGGGAATTTTATTTGTGGAAAAGTTAAAAATACAAAAATAATAGCATACAACGATAAGAAGTAAGAATCCGGTGGATAACTTCATCAGAGGCCATCAGTTTTGAATCTGCATGGATGAATGGCCTCTGATGAAGTGATCTACCGGATTCTTACTTCTTATCCTTGTCTGCTATTATTTTTGTATTTTTAACTCTCCCACAAATAAAATTCCCTTTATTGGTATTTTTTAATGATTTTGTACGTCGCATTTTTTTCCTGGATGATGCTGTATTTGCATACACCAATTTAATTACTTATATTGATTTTTATCTTGTTGGATATTCATCCTTATTCTGTATCTTTTTAGATGTTCAATCTTTAGTTTAGTTTAGTTAGAATAGCTGCAGATTATGGTGTAGATCAAGGGGGTTAAAGTCTAATGCTATCATGGGCCAAATAACCACTTAACAGTTTCTTTTTTCTTCCATATTGTGTCCATAAATAAGCATATTTTTGATAAGCAAATTCGTATTAAAATTGATTTTATAAATCCAAATCAGCAGTCAAAACAGTTACCAGCATTGATTTAATTAATTTTTGAGAATTTTTAATTGCAGGTGAAAAAAGGACTTAAAAACTGGTTTACCTAACCTAACCTAACCTGATCATAAAACTGGCTTACACTTGCTTTGCTATACAACATTAATTAGGCTGCTAAAACCAATTACTAGAAACGTTGCAAAGTAAAGAAAGTGAAAAAGCCAGGAAAAGCAGTGGATTGGGCTTAGAGAAATGACCTGCCCGAGCGGCATTCGTGAAAATCAGGGACGTCCCCTTTCGCAGTGCCCGAGCGGTGGTCGGGCAAAACTGTTAAGTGGATAAAAACAAGGTCTAAGTTTATATGCGCCTCAAAAAAAATTACTAAATAAAATAAAAACTTCAATATAGGTATCAACTCAGTATGAACAAAAAGGGTAAAGACTACGGTAAAGTTAGTGTCCCTTCTGACACTTGGTACCTCTTCTCATAAATCATCTTTGCTACTTCGAGGGATATCTTGTCCACAGTAATTAATTTCAAAATTGATCCAGGGTGAATATCAGTAATTCTAAATCGACCGAAAGTTATTTCCTTTCTTAAGTGAAAATAATTGTTCTCATCGATAAGTACTTCCAAACGTGGACATAATTTCATATGCCAATTTTCGAGCGTCTTCGAACCTGACTGGGAAATATATAATATATATTTATTTTTTTAATTTATAATATATATTTATAAAATCCAGGCATCCAAAGTTCGTTCAATTTTACCTTCGAATTCGAATAGCATTGGATCTCGATTACCACCATTTGCATATTGTTAGGTACTAATTCTCTATATATGAGTTCTTTATTAATAATCATGTGAAATTAGGAATTTAAAAAATTAAGTTTTGAAGTTTTTATTAAAAATTTTGTCACTTACTGCTATGTTTGCTGGGCCTAAAGCAGCGGTGTAGGCGCAAAATAAGCAGTGACGGAACGCTATAAAAGTAGTACCTGAACGCTCTAACCTGGGTGACAAAAATCGCCCCCTTTTAAGGACGTTTTCACAATTTTTTGTTATTTATTTCTCGTAAACCAGCGGGAGTGGCCTCCCAGAAACTTTCTCGCACACGACTAACACGTATAGGGGAAAAAATACACCGCGCGCCAGAAAACGTACGGTATTCCCTAATGTGGGGAAAATGCTCCAGTGTTCGCGCCTTTTTTGCGTCGTAGAATGTGGAAAAAACCGAATATGCAATTTCAACGCCTTTTTTTTAACCGATTTAAATGAAAATTTGAGACAAATCTACAATTAGGGTTGCAAGACTACATACGAAATTTCATTTATCTAAGTAATTTCTTTTAGAAGTTATCGTCTTCAGAAGTATGTGATTATACAGACCGACAGGCAGTCGACCTTATGACGGATTTGGTCCAAAATTTGATACGGACCTACATTCTTGATGATAAAACTGCGTACCAATTTTTATCCGTCTAGCTATTCAAGTTTTTGAGTTTTAGTGTTCACATGAACGCGGAGAGACAGACTGACTCCCTTTAGATGGATTTTGTAGATTTGATAGAAACCTGCAAATTATGCATCAAGATCACATACCAAATTTCATCCCCGTAGCTCTAATTGTTTTCGAGTTATCGTGTTCACAGACAGACATAATTCCAAAATTGTGTTTTTCGGACTCGGGGAGGTCTAAAACGTGTAGATACGTCAAAATCTCGAGTTCGAATTTTTTGACGATTACAATACTTTCTCTTTGTATACTTACGTATACTAGAAAGTAAAAAAGCAGTGCCGGAACGGCGTTCCGGCTCCACTAGACTCCTGGCCTAAAGGCATTCGTTGCGGGCCGCGGGGCACGAGTTTTACACCCTTGGTGTAGGTGGTTCTAATCCCATTTGTTCTAGCATATCTAACCAAAGTCTTATAATACAGAAGAAGTGGGCTGTCTTCTGTTGGAAACAAAAACGTATTTGGAGAACCTGAGGTAGAAGTCAACATAATAATAGAATAATTTTATTATATTTACAAGCAGAGAAGTGCTTTGCTTTGATTAGAATTTCGAAAAATAATTCCTTTGAAATTTTAACTTTTGACTTGCGTTTGACAAGCTGAGAATTTCATGGTTATTGAATTATAATAAAATTGTTAAACAACGAAAAATACTTCACACGGAATGTTGTTTACCAAAAGGTTTTTTGAATAAAGAAATATGTGAATAAAAAAAAGTTTTTCCCGTCATAAAACATATGTTCATTTTATTTGTTTTCAATCAATGTTAAACATTTTTTCGCATATATATCTATTTAAATACGTCAAATTTGACGGGAAATCTCTCGAATGAAGAGGCAATTTGCACTCTTCATACCATGACGGGTGATTTTCTAGTATCAAATAATATGTTACAAATATCGGTATTACCTTATCCCTACTGGACTAGTGATGGGTGTATATGTTATCGCTAAAGTGCAGAAATCAGTTATTCTACAGATTATCTAGGTAATGTGCAGATTAACTAGGGTGATTCGTTAAAGTGCCGAAAATTTTTTCATTTCTCAAATTACCTAGGTAATGTGCAAATTACCTGCTAGGCACTCGTTAAAGTGAAAATAAGATCTTTGCTGGAACAACAGCAACGTTTCTGTACGCTTAAATTAACATAATGTTATTTATTTATTTTTCGATATCTAAAGAATCAAGTTAATACAATCAAACAATCAACAAATTAGTTGATAGAATCAATCAATTAAAAAACAATAATGCAAAGAATCAAACGGTTTAAAATATTATTACAATTAATGAAATGAATTTGCAAAACATATGATAAAATTATGCTTACTTATTAGTGCAATCTAAAGATTGGTGACACTTTGAATTACGTAGCAATTGTTTTTTGCGGCAAGCACACCTATTTGTGGTACATTTAGATTTGCAGTCACATTTTCTGAAACAAACTTTTGAACTTTAAGGATACGGAAGCCGTTAATGTTCACATTACATACAAATTACTGTGTAGTTGAATTAGCTATTAGATTATTAGAAGCTATGCGAGAGTTACTTGGGGACAGACCTCATAATTTTGGGAGGTGGAAAGCACTTGACCTCGCAACATCTCTCCAGAACTTTTAAACCACATCAGAAGGAAGGCGTTTGACCCTGATGAAGGTAATATGCACCAAACTAGTATTGTGGATCCTTGTGGAGTCTTCATACTTGGAGCCTTTCTTCAACTGAAAATTAAAGATTTTATTTATTTATTCACTTTTTTATTTAATATGGTTCTCTTCTGCTGGTTCCGACTTTTTAAAAATCTTTCTTAATTTTTTAATTTTGCTTATAATCGGTGCAGCAGCTGGAATAATAAATACCACGATAACAAATATAGTATATTTCAGAAACGGTGTGGCATTTCTTAAACAGAAAAATATGCGTATATACGTTAGGTTAGAAAATTCGACAAAAACGGAGATTACATCCATTTTCAAGCGACCAAACCACAAAGTTTCGCAGTGAAGGTGACATTACAAACAAACAAGAACATAAACTCTTTTTCCCTTGGAAAGAATCGCTAACTTCCCCCTATTTACCTCGGGAAACTTTCGCAGTCCTTCGAGAAATAAAGAATTCCAATCGATAATTGTCAGGAAACAGAATCCATCACCGAGTGAATACAGCTTAAGACGGGGTTGATTTTCCCCTCTCTCCTACGCGGGAGACACAGTTTGTTCATTAAATTGTTTTCCAGCTTAAAGCGAACTTGATGGTCCAGAAAAGCGTCACCCAGGGAAATAAATTTTCTTTTACACGAGCCAGCGAAATAAACTTTCTCAATCGCTTGTTTCACTTTCCCTGCTTTACAATAAACTTCCCTTGGGGGGAGGGGGAGAGTGATACCTCTGGAGATGGTGCGATGCAGTACGCAGTTTGGGGAAATTTTGAGACAGCAACAATTAAGTTGGATGAGTCTCCAATTACCAGCAATTTCAGTTTATTTAAAAGTGATTGCTTGTAGATTGAGGTAAATTGAGTCGGGAAAAGGAAACGAAACTTTCGTCTCGTTTTCTGCGAGTTTGTTTGAAAATTGTCACGTCTTCTGGAAGGATTCTTTGAGTTTTGTTTGGTTTTGGAAGGGAAGTTAAGTGTTTTAAATGAAGGAAAAGAAAAGAGTTTTCTTGTAGTCTCGAAATTTGTTTCTTCGACTGTGAAGTGATTGAGCTTCGACGTGAATCCTTCTTTCGTATCAAATTCGAAATTTGAATAAATTTATTAAAAACAGTTTTTTGAAACATACACTTTCGTTATTGTTCTAAAAAGAAGAATAGAACAAAGTAAAAACGCTTAACTCAAAATGGAAGCGAATCCGGCTAAAAACTTTTTCAAGGGTCACGCGTAGCAAGAATAAAAAAAAAGGATTTTTTTTTCTGTGACGGGCCTGACGAAAAGTCTAAAAATTTTAACCCCTGGTGTTCCGAAAAATCCCGACATGAAGGAGTAAAGCGAAACATCTCCAAGATACATATATGTATATAGATATATATATATGCAATAAATTAACACTTTCCTAATTTTAAAAATGCTACTTGAAATTTAATTCGTAAAATTATTTCAACTTAACCTCTAGCACTCAATTAACTGTCACTTTAACCGGCTGAAATCCAGTTTCAACCGCTCTAACGCTCGGGAATTCCCCTCTTTTACAATACTACTTAATCTCGCTGCGATGGTGCAACTTCCTTTTTCTAAAACCATGTAACCTTCCTACTAGACGCCCGCTTTGGCGTGGCTTGTTTCTTCGTCGCTGGTGGCTGCGTTTCGCGTCTCTTAATACTTTAAGTATGGCTTGATATTACTATTAATTATTCCCATCTAATTACTATTAATATTTTTATTATTTTTGTTTTTATTATTTCTATTAATATTTTCCTCCCAGCAATATTACTATTAATTATTTATCAGCTGAAAATTATAAATCAAATAAAGCAACTGTTCATCGTTCGTCAACGACTGCTGTCTTCTTTGGAACTGTACTTTTACACTTCACCGAAACCATGCTGTTTATATATATATATATATATAATATACACAAGTGATTACTCAGGTGGGAAAAAATAATTACTCGGGTAGTAACTTGAGTACAACGCCAATTTCTAAAAATAATTTTTTATTTTTATTATTTTCCATCTTTTAGTTTTTAATAATAATGGACAATACTAATGGAAATCTTGAAATCAATTTTTCTGAAGTTCACTACCAGATGGCGCCAGGTATTGAATCACAATTTCAAAATGAATCAATTAAGTGATATTGAAATTCTGAAAAGAATAAAATAGTATATTGTCATCAAGAACATATAAATATACAAAATTTCAAGACTCTAGCTCATCGGAAAGTGAGTGAAAAATCGATTACAAAATTCCACCTTTACAAACATGAAACAAGTCAAATAAAATAAAAAGAGAAGAGAGAGAAATCAAGTTAAATTAAAAAATACATATTCAATTCTTTTATTCAAAAAACAATTTTACAATGAACTAAGAGGTCCTAAGGCAACCTCCCCCAGGTAAACACTAAACTAAAAAGGCCATATAATAAAGAAAAAGAAATGAAATTGATAATTGAAGACTTACTGTTATTTTCAGTGACCTCAGTTTTCGTTAATAATCCGTCTGAAAACAATCGGTGAAATCCAAAACCGACAAAAACCGAGATACTTAAAAGTACTTCCCCCGTTCGAGCAACGCCTATACCGTTTTATTGCATCTAATACAAAGGTTTCCAACCTGTGGTACGCGTACCCCTGGGGGTACGCGAAGGACCAGTTGGGGGTACTCGAAATCGAAGTCGGTAATGGCGGACACAAGAAAACATAAGGGATTAAAAATGTTACAAAATTTTGTTTCCCCAAGTTCGTGTAAAAAGCAAAAGTTTGGTAAGTCCTAAACGTACCTTCCAAATACAAAAAAAAGGAAGCAAAAGGAAGTGTCATTTTTAGCTATCCTTATAAGTTCATACGAAATTATTACAATTCCGATTTCATTTATTTTGACGTTGAACTAATGCTATTTTAAAAATGGAATAAAATGTAGAATCAAAAATAAGTACTACAAATATTATAAATTCCCAGTCAATTGACTCTTAAGCTCACCTAGGTCCTTAACATTATTGATAAAAACGTCTTTGCATAGACGGATGGTTGGAGGGGGGGGACATGACAGCGGGGGGTACGCGAAAATAAAGAGACTATTCAAGGGGTACGCGAGGGAAAAAAGGTTGGGAACCCCTGATCTAATAAATCCCATCCTCCACCTGCTGTTGGGGCGACTCTCTCCCCGCTGATCCTCTCCCGGCCTTACACCCTTCTTGGGTAGGCCGGGCCATGTGGGTATTTTTGCACCACACCAGCGGGTGGTCGTTTGAATCTGTTCCGTATGAATCAATGCAAATCCAATTAATTTGTCCTAGACACTCCAGAATACATACGAAAGACACATTTTATAGAGAATAAATATATATAGTGTTTGATGCTAAAAACGATAATAATTATTATAAAATAAATATAAAAAACTAACGCAAATAATAAATGAACATTTAACATGGCATTTGCATTTTTATGCATTTTTGAAGACTCATCTTCGCCTACGCAAGCCGGCAAGGAGGGAGAGACAGAGAGGTGAAGATATTGTTTGGAAGGGGAATCCCACTCCGTAAGGATCTTAGGTATCAAGGCACTACCTGGGGCTACATTCTTTCTTTGTCTTTTGGCACTAGGACCAGCTTCAGAGTCAGTGGATCCATGTCACACAGTTTGATTTGGTCAGATGACGGTGATAACACCTGAGCTGGCACCCCCACCGAGGTGGGTCAAACCCTGTATACATTCCCAGATCTCAGTTATAATTGATAAAAATTAACGAAAATTAGATTAAATAAAAAATAACTTGAATTAACAATTAATTAAAATTCTTTTGCATTATACAGAAAGGCGCAAATGCAGCTATTTCTGATAGAATACACGAAAACAAAATTAGAACTTCAAAAATTAAATTATAAAAAGTAAGCAATAATAAAACCTTAATATAAAACACAAAAAAAGCAAATTAGAACGAAAAATACAATTGGAATGAAAGCAAAATGGAGGAAAAATGGAAAGGAGCCAAAATGGCGATTCTTCTTCAGAGACCACACGCCATTTTAGCTCAAATCAGGACAAAAATTTTCTGAATAAGGGAATGACCATTAGTCAAAATTATTCCCCTATGTGGCCTGAACTTTTGACCAACCTCTAAAAATAGGAAAAAAGAAAAACATAACAAATACCTGTACAACAGAATCAAAAAGCAAAAAGTCATCCTCTTTCAAAACTGACGCTCTAAAACAAGTGAAGCCCAATAACATCAAGAAGCAAGACCCTAGCTCCATCTATGTATAAGAATTCGAACTATTCTCCAGAAGAACAGAAATTCCAGAAGAAGAGAAATTGTAATAACCAATATACTTTTGTTAAAGCTTTAGATAATTTAAAAAATATATTAAAAGATAACGGATATCCTGGTTGTTTCCCAAAAGTTAATAATTTATAAAAACAGTTTTAAGAATTAAGAGGGGCTCTCTCCCCGCTGGTCCTTTCCCAGTCTTACAGCCTTCTTGGGTAGGCCGGGCCAGTGTGGGTATTTTTGCACCACACCAGCGGGAGGTCGTTTGACCCAAGTCATACAAGAAAGCTGTCCAAAGAAGTCTATTTCTCCGAGGCAAACCGACGGAAACCAAGACATATTTTTCGCGGAAAAAATTGTCGAAAGCCGAAGTCAACAAAAACCTAGGTATTACAGTACAGTTTTTCTTAAACTCAATTAAATGTTGACAACAGATGAAATGACTGATTTCTTAATTCCAATACCAGCAATTGCGAGAAAATTGAAGGAAACGAACTTGGTAGAAAGAAATTATTTAGTACACTTTCAAAAAGTTAAGTATTTAAAACCATTTGTCGTTACTTGGTAAAAGTATATGAATACGTGCAAAAGAATGGCCGATATGCAATGATACTTGTTTAAGAAAATAATTTGAAAGTAATTTATTTTAATGAGGCAAAATAACAAAATCTGAAACTTTTTTTAGATGGTAAATATTCCTTTTCGGCGAAAGAGACTTCAACTCGTTATGCGTAAATAATATTTAAAAATTTCGATAATTTAGTTAGAATTCTTATAACATCCTTTTTTTACTTTGAAATTTTAAGAAGAAATTTTTCTATAAGGTCCATTTATAATTGTGATCTCCATAGAATTCCATGAAATACTTGTAATATATTTCCAAGTAAATATTTTTATTATATTTCTTCAGTGAACATTTTCCAGTAATTTATAATATTTCGCAAATACGAATAAAAATCTTCTCTCAAAGTGCCTAGAAAATCTTTTCTCCGTTGTCTAGAACATAACGAGTGGAAATAAGCTAAAATATTTTAGCTTGAATAATTTTCTCTTGGTGAAAAAATTTGAAACTTGATAATCATTTTTCTTTTTAGATTTCATTTAAAAGTAGAATTATACGGAAGAGATAGCTCGAGATAATGAATAAAAAATGGTAATGCAGTATATCTTAAATTAATGAGCTAAAAATTGTTGAATCAATTTTCTTTGATGTTACTGTATTTTTTCAGAAATAAATTTAACTAAATTCTAATTAATGCTGTGTTATATAAGATATTATATTCTAATAAAAGCTGTCTGTATAAATTATGAAGAAATGAGAATTCTGATAACATAAATGGTAATTGGGTTGTTTTGCATTTCTTTATATTGAAGCTTAAACAAATATTCCAGAATCCGGAATATTTGCTAAACAATCTCGGAATTTATTAATTTCAAAAAAACTTAAACCATGTGCTGCTATATTTATTTATTATCTCAAATTATTAAATATATAAAATAAAACAATTATAATCCTCGCTTTATAGATAAAAATGCAAGTCGAAATCTGTTTCGTTTTTATCAAATGCATTATAGATCTCTTGCTTACTTGATAGGGAAAACCCCCTAATAATAAATAAATATAATTTCATCTAAAAAAAGCGGTTTCAGTTTCTTTGAAAAGAGTTGGAAATATATTTTCCCTAGGTTAAGAGTATGTTAATGCAGATTCTTTGTAAATTGTTTAAAAATCATTACTTTACTGCTAGTTACATCGTGAACCAGCTGTGAAAACTTTTGTTAAAACAGTAAAGTTTAAAATCAACATCAAACTAAAATTCTGAACTATGAAATCCCTTAACATAGAGACTCTTTAGTAACTTTATACAGGGTGTCCAACAAAGGACTCCCTCATTTTAAAATTAAATAACTCGGTAACGGAGATCGATAGAAGAACGAAACCAGTGATATGCTTAGTCTGAAAGCCGTAAAAATCTGATACAAAAGTTTCAAAATTAGTTATAAATGTTGCCGACAGGTGGCGCTGCAGGTTGTAATAGCTATTCAGAATCCGATAAGAAATCTATAAACTGTCCTTGGCATGCACGAAAAATGCCTAATTTGAATCGATTGTGATGTGATTGCAACGATTACTTGCAAATGACAGTTTATAGCTTTCTTCTCGAAATCTGAACTGTGATTACAACGTACAGCGCCACCTGTCGGCAACATTTATAACTAATTTTGAAACTTTTGTATCAGATTTTTACGGCTTTCAGACTAAGCATATCACTGGTTTCGTTCTTCTATCGATCTCCGTTGCCGAGTTATTTAATTTTAAAATGAGGGAGTCCTTTGTTGGACACCCTGTATATTCTATATGCAAGGAAAAATAACGTATTTCTCAAAACGAAGCCAACTACCATAAAAATAAATTGGGTCCCTCCGAACATTTTTACCATTTACCTCTCCAGGCTTAAACCCCTTTAATTATCACACGATTTATTACAAGATTCAATCTCCGCGATACGAACAATAACCATGCTCATTAAAAAGTCTCGGAACATGGATTCGTGTCACGAATGTCGTAATGACACGCCATTTCTTTTATTCGCTAACTTTACTACGAATCCCGAACTTGTTAAACAAATTGCTAGCATAGAGAATCTCATGTCGTTCTCCTCACTTCACGATTGAGTACAAAATCACAGGCCTTGAACACTCAGATTTTGAAATTAGTAGCATTATATTGGAATTTGATTTGTGTCGTGAGCAATTTTGAAATTTTTATACTGTTAGGGTTTGTATTCGTGGTGGGTTGCAAGACAAATGGGGAGGCGGAGAATTTAATAAACTAAATATTTTTTCCAGATGTAATGAACAGGTCTTGGTGGTCTCGGAATTTTTTAATGTTTTATTTTTAAACCTGATGGTTTTCGCTGAATTTCAGTATTTTCGATAAATGATTCCCTTTGTAGATGTGAAAATTTATTTTGAAAGACAAAATGAAGAATTCGCCGTCGCCAATTCTGAAGGATATTACCACTTGAAGAACTGTTTCTCGTTTTGATTTTGTGCATTAAAACGGCGAGAGTACCTATTCTGTCCTGGAATTTCTCGTTTGCTTGCGCAATACGGCATTTTTGTGTTTAACTTCGTAGTATTGTGAAGGGAATCGAGTACTCATTTTGGTTCTTTTCCTGTTGACGGATTTGTTCTAAAATTTCATGAAGATCTGCAATTCCAATATTAAATTATATGCCAAATTTTGGAAAGTTTTTTCCGCTTTTTGGGGAAATTGAAATTCTTTTTATATTAACAATGAAGTGAATTCAATAATATATATGTTACCGTCAAAGTGATTAATATATTATTAATATTAACCGCTTTTATTAATAATATCCGCTTAAAAATCAGGTTATTATTAATAACTAGCCGATTTCGGCGACCATCTTGTTCGACGCGAATATAATTTCAACTGAATTTCTTATGTATAAATTGATATCCATGATTCCCTTAACAACGTAATTTTAAATTTAAAATTTTGAAAAATATTTAACCCGTGTTCTTTCAATAGCCTTGGACCTATTTTGTTCGTTGTCTGTGTGAACGTCCCTGATGGAGTCGAGTAATTGTCTGTGTCATGTAGCATACAATTGCCCGTTGTCAGCATAAACTTAACTCTCTTATTCTTCTTGCAAAATATGCATTTGATTTTAACTTTAAAATGTCGCGGAACATTTTACGTCCAGCAGCATATTAGCTGTATCAAATTATGCTGATTAAAACATATAATAAAACATTAAAATATTACCTTATCTTTCAACAGTGAAAAAGAAACAAACAAATATTTATTTAAATAATTAAAACGATTTGAATTACGTTGCAACAATGAAAAATATTGTTGTAAATTATGCCAAAAACTCTTTTTCAAAGGTTATTAAAATTAGAGACAAAAATTTACGGCAAGTTAATTGATATCATTGAAAAGGTACTTTTTTGCTCTTTCAGATGGCTTAAAAATAATTTTTGTGCTGTAATATTTTCGGAAGTTATTAAGGAAAAACACCAAAAGTTTGCTAAAAAAAGTTAATTAAAATTCTAATAAAATTTCAAAAAAAAACGGCTATGAGGTGCACATTCCCACCTCCCAAAGAATGTTCATTCCAAATTTTGTAGCTCTAAGTCCAGCGGTGTGCCCTGTAGAGCGCCAACACACACACACAGATACACACATTCTTCTTTAGAGAGTAGTTATTTTAGTAGAGATAACAGATTAATCACATTGACCGTAACATATACACCATTTTATTTGATAATGATTTACCACCTTTTAAGAAGTTTCATTGTCCTACTCTCATAGAACGACCCGACTTATCGCTAAACAAAAGCTCAAGATGTTCATATTAAAATCTGGAGTTCGAAATTTGGCGATTATTCTTCATTTTTTTAACAACATTCTCTTTGTAAACTTCGCGTATAAAGAGCGAAAACGGATGGTGATTTTTTTATTTAAGCAAACTAATCTTCTCCAACTGTCTCATTTTCTTATATTTTATACTAGCAGTACGCGCACAGCGTTGCCCGTGGAATCAGGACTTCAAAAAAATTTAAAAAAAAAAAAAAACCGCCCACAATGACATGAACAAGTTTTGAAAACAAAATCAATACAAAAGATACACATTATTGACATTCTCGCTTATTTTTTCTCGATAATGACATTTTAACTTTAGAAAAACAGCACAGAGCACGTTAATCCAAAACATTATTAAAAAATTGCAACGTGAAAATCATTATAATACAAAGTATGCGAGACAAATAAACACGTTAAGATACTGCCGAAAATTATAATCGAAGTCATTCAATTGAAAGTTATGACGTCACCTGCGCTCTGCACCGTCAGCCAATGAAATTGTCAGCAACGTTCCGGAGAAAGTGTCGCGGGAGGAAGCTCGCTAGAGAAAAATATCTTTCAACTGATCAGGAAAAAATTAATTTAAGAAAAACGGAAAAGATATTTTAACCGTTCTTGTTTTAAATCCGACAGAACCGTTCCAGATATAAGCTGAAAAAAATTGAAAATAATGATGTTATTATGCTTCGGATGCAGCAAATTTAAAATAAAATTTCGATTGCAAAACAGGCTATTTTTTAAAAATTTCTAAAAATTCAGTAAATTACGTTTGAAGCTCAAAACGAATTTCATTAGAAAGAAAATTGTCTGCTCTATCCGATGGTGTATCAATTTGTTTTCGATCTAAAATCAGAAACGATACTGTGGAAAAAAGGGTTCAAAAATCACCCAAAAAAGCACAAAACATTTAATAAAAAATTTTCGAGATTAAATTTTAAAATTCGGGCTTCGAGGTGCATTAATTCACCTTTACGACTACCTGTGTGCCAAATTTCATGGCTGTGAGTGCGATAGATTCATCTGGACATCGCGCACACGCACGCATGCACACACATATATACAAACATTGCCTTTTATAAGTATAGATACATGTGATAAAACGTTTATCATAATGCTGCTGATTTATGGCATGAATTGCTTTCGCTTCGATTTCTCTCTTTACCGCCGCTTTAATTAAAAAATAGTCAAAATCAGAGGGAAAATTAAAGCACATCCGAAGTTTTGTCTTGATTGTATCAGCCGTTGCATTTTGTATGCAGTGATTGTCAAAAAATGTAAAAAAATTATTAATTTTTTAAATAAAAATCTAATGAAATTTTTTGAAAAACTCTTTGTATGTGAGCACCTACTACTAGCTTTGAAAAGAAGTTAAATACCCTAGTAATTATTATTAAAACTAAGAAAACATGTGACGATAAAACCTCTTTAAACAAGTCTTTTCGTCTTTTTTAGAAAAAAATTATCTTAGGTAAAATGAATGTTCAGTGGTGAATACGCAAGGTAAAAAAAAGTTTTCATCGAACAAAATTGCCTTTTTCTTTTGCCGAGATTTTCGCGTTTCTCAAAAATCATTTTATTTTATCTTAAAATTCGAAGGAGTACCTACTTTTAAAAACTCGTTTGGGAAAATGCGTCCATACGAGAACAACTTGCAATCATTTAATAACCGGGATTATTAAAAGTAAACAGATATACAGTAATAAAATTCCTTAAAACTTTGAAAAATCTGGTAGTCAAAATGATGCATCAAAATCATATTAACTGCTAATGCGTTTTACCGATCAAACATCTCAGTTAACAAAATTACTATACATGGGTTTCGTATTTATCGGCAACAAAACTTTGAGAAACACCAGCATCTCTTAATTTTGGTGAATGAATCATTTTATTCTAATTGAGTTGATTAAGTGCCTGGTTTGTTTCGTCCCTTCCAATTAACTGCCTTAGCATCATGATAATTTCTAAACACAATCTGCTTTGGAATAGCTTCATTTCAAGATGTCTAAATGAATCTTGGAAAAATAAATAATTAAATACGATATGTGTTAAAATATTTTTTAAAAAGTTGTGAATTTAATTTAACGGAATCCAATCTGAAAATGAATAATTGATAGTTTAAAATATAAATAAAAGTTCGAGATGCGATTTCAAATCTTATCAAATAAATGAAGAAAAATGGATTCGAAAGACGTACCAGAGAATGTGCAGGATATTCTCACAGTTAATTAACACGAGTGGCTGAAGTGAGTAATGGAAGTTATTATTCAAATCAAGCAGCAAAGCCCGTGAAAAGTAAATCTTCAGCCCCAAGGGAACTAGAGCTGATTGATTAAAAGGATTCAAACAAAACAGTGAATTCTTAGTAGATACTTGATAATCATAATTAAGTGACTTAATCAGAGAATGTATATTTAATTAAGTCGATGAATACATAAATCAATATCACTTGTTTTTAGATGATTCATTTACAGACAAAATAAGGGAAATATCAGTGTTGAAAGAATGATGAAAATGAACACTTACAAATGAGCTTCGCATTATTGATAGGATTCAGATAAAGCAATAAATTCTTGGGTGATATTTTAGATTCTGAAGTGACTTTACTAAATATATTGTTACAAACATGGAAAATCGCTTCCCATCACTGTTAGTCTTATGGTTGGGTAGAGAGTTTTACAGGGGTAAGTATGGGATACTGGCAGCAGCCGGGTCAGGAACCCTGACCTTGGCGACAAATCGATGATTCCAGAAAATGCGACCCTTTTCTCGATATCTCTATTAGGATCCCTTGAATGTACGAGAAAACTCCATGTGACGTCACGGCCTGTCGGGGAGACTATATAAGGAGTGCGCTTGGATCACGGAGCGAGTGAATGTTGATCGACTAGGATCGCCTTGGAGTGCGAAAGTCTTTGGAATCTCTCTTTGGAGTTCTATCCGCTGTGCGAGCTAGTAAGCTGTTAGACGCCGAGCGGTATTGAGTAGTGGAGTGTTGATCGACTGGAACAACTTTGGAGTTTCGTCTGCAGAGCGAGTTAGAAAGCCGCTGAGCTGAACGCTAATGAAAGTACTGTTTTTGTCATTATTAGTGATTTGCTGACCGTTTGTGTTGCCAATTCTGAAAGTGCTGAACTGTTATTACCTGTGAATTGTTGTCTGTTTGCGTTGCTAATCTGTGCAACATCTATTGTTTCCTGTTACCTGTGCTACGTGTTTTCCTGCACATTTGTCAATAAACCTTCATTCTCCATTATCCTGCCTGTTGGACCTTTTACACCATACACCCACAGAGCGATTTTTGTAACAATATGTAACATTATACTTAAGGTGAAATGTAGAGCATCTTCAAAATGAAGTATGCAATAGTTGATTCAACTTCATTTTATTAATTTGACTTAAAGATGATGCATGCTATATTAATCAGATAGTGTGATCATAACTCAGCCAACATCCATGACCAGATTTGAAGAGTTACACTCGAAGTGGCGCGTCTTAGCAGACAGGTTACATGTTTTAAAAAGGAACGTTAACAACGCTCAGAGATCTTAAATACTTGGAGGAAGGGGACTCCCCGGTCAAGACTCGTTACTCTGGAAGTTAAAGTAGAAGTGCGGTTTTTTAAGATTGAAATAAAAGTAATTAAAAATGTAGTGGCATTAAAAAGAATTAGTATAAAGAAGATTAAGAAGTTACACCATTAAATTTACATAAACTGAAAACCCCAATCAATAACACTTATTTTTAGATGATTCATTTACAGACAGTTGTTATAACATAATTTTAAAAATTATTAATGTTCAAACTCAGAGACGTAAACGGTACTGATAAGTTTGATTTAAAGGATTCGGCCAAAACATTGATTTTTTAGATGATATTTCATAATCATATTTGACTTTTACTTTTCATGTATATTTAATTAATTGAGTTAATACGTAATACATACGTTAATACGTACATAATCAATAGCACGTAATTTTAGCGAATTCATTTAAAGAGAATCTTTGTAAAGTGACTGATTGTTGTATGTTGTCACAAAATGCCGTATGTTGTTAGTGATTCCAGCTGTTACATCAAATTTTCGTATGTGGTTTTTGAATTACGGAATTTTTATGTAACAATGACGATATTTGAATTTTACTGATTCTAGTTTCTGTATGCGCGTACAAACAATTTTTTCATCCAAGAACTTTCGGTGAAATTTTATTGCAGAGAGGCCTATATAGGAATGACTGCCTGCAATATCGTCAATACTGGACAATGTTGTGTTTATTAGACAACATTGTGAATATTGGATAATTGCGTGTTTATCAAGCGGCATTGTGAACATTGGATAATTGCGTGTTTATCAAGCAGCACTGTGAACATTGGATGTTTGCGTGTTTATCAGGCACTAATTTCAAATGACTTATTTGATGGTCACTGAAAGTGAATATTCGCCATTCAGTCTAATCACTGAAATGACAAGTTCATAACATTTTTTGATAACAAATGGGGTTCTTTCTTACCCCTGAATGTTATTATAGGGTGATGTTTCTCAATCTAGAACAATTAAAGATAAGTTTATCTGAACTAGGATTTTATATCTGGTTAGATAGAAAGAATTTTGGCAGTTTCTTGGGTAAGTCCATTTATTGCGATATTTTTTTTAACTTTTGCATTTCCGACTCACTTTCAGCTAACACTGTGAACATTGGATAATTACCTGTTTATCAGGCATCATTGTTAACATTGGACGTTAATGTCTATATTAGATACCAATATGAATCTCAAATATTGTATTTATTACATAATATTGCAACGATTTAACACGATTCCTGTAAAACAGAAAACATTGTGAATATTGAAAAATATCGTAAACAATTGATAACCATGTGAATATTGACTGATATTGTGCTTATCGGGTAGCATCGTGAACATTGGATAATTGCGTGTTTATCAGGCAGCATTGTGAGCATTGGACGTTAATGTCTACTTTAGACACCAATGTGAATCTCGAATATTGTGTTTATTAGACAATATTGCAACGATTTAACACGATTTTTGTATAGCAGACAACATCATGAATATTGGAAAATGTCGTAAACAATAGTACAAGTGTAATAATTTAACAAGAAATTTAAAAAATTAAACTTTGCATTAAACAGAATGGCGCAAAAATGCAGCAACTTCCAATAAAATACAAAAGAAAGATATTTTAATTATACAATAAAGAAATTACTGAAAAACCAGAAAAAGTAAACAATATCAATAACAATATACCTTTTGCGCGCAATGCTGCAGCATAGATTTATTGCATTAACAATATTGTCTATAATCAACTAACCAATTAAGATACAATAAAAATCATACTTCAATAAAAATTATAACACATTAAAGATTAAACAAATAAAATGGAAAAAATAGTAGCCTCGTCTCTGTAAGGGAGGTTCCATCTGTAAAGAAATTATTGTTATCAGTATAAGCAACAATGTAAACAAAATCAATATAGCATTTTGTTAACTCGATGTAATTTTTGTGTGTGTGGAATCAGTAAAGATTCTCTACACACACCCATCCAAACTGCAAATCGGAGATTCTTATCTCTGGAGTCGGAGGGGGGGGGGTGTCGTAGCGTAAAGTAAAGTAATATATTACATTCATATACAAACGAATAAACAGACCGACGGAATGTTGATGAATTCCTTCGAAAATGTGAAAGAATTCTGTAATTTTTGTGTAAAGACAATGTACCTAATTTCATTCGTCCAGCTCGTTTTGTTTTTCAGTCATCGTAAAAAGACAGACAGTAAAATTTCGATTAACCGTCACCGTCGGGTCGGATAACCGAATAGACGGATAACAGAAATATCTTAATGCATATGTGCCATAGCGTGATTTCACTGCTGTCTTGAGAAGAAAATAAAAAAAAATCTTTTAAAAGGGAATAACACATACATGTTGTATTTAATTTTACAAAACGATCAATATGAACTTCAATACAAGAGAAATAATGTACTGAAATGTATGGTAAAACTATTGTTACAAAGCTATAAAGTCGTTTCCCTGAAATGCTAATCTTAGCGACCTTGGCGACAAAGGGAATTTTCTAGAAGGACCTCGAACTTTCAGCCTATTTCTACTGGTTTCATGAACTTTCTGGAGATTACGTCACTTCCTACGTAATGAAGTCACTTCCTGTTGAAAAGTATAAAGGCAAGCTCTCAAGCCAAGAAGAGTCAGTTGGAATTTGATCAGCAAGCAAGCTGGTGACCTAACAAGAAACCTTTGAGCACTGTGTTGAGATTTATTGGTAGTCTCTGTTGTGAATTTTTACTAGTGCTGTATTAATACTTGTGCTACGTTTCTTTGCTTGGAATATTTGTAAAATAAAGAGCTTTATTTTTTAAATCCTGCTTATTGGATTGCATTCACGTACACCCACAAGACAATTTCGTTACACTATAAACCTACGTTACTCTTTGCTTTTCAGACGATGACGGATAATAGAAACTGTCGGTTAACCGAATGACTGTTAATCGAAGTTTCATTGTAATTCCAAAAATTACTCTTTTCGCTCAGTAACGTGAAGATTCATCAAAGTCTCATCGTCGAATTTTTTGATGATAACAATATTTTTTCCTTCCATTCTTCGTAATCGAAAAAATTAAAGAGACACGGATATCTCAATTGATCGATAAACGAGTCTTATGTCTGAAAAATCTTCAACAGAGTTATTAAATTCTTCTAAATTACATTCCATGCAATCCAAAAATACCAAAAGACGTCGCAAATAATATTATGTCTGCAAACGAGAAAAATATTACCAAACATAAAAAATTTGGATAGTTTTCCGATGTAATTTGATTGTTCCTGTACAAAATTCTTACGCTAGAAGAGTAAACTTTCTTATTGTGATCATTCATGCATAACATTTAATTAGTTTTCCTTTACTTACATAACAGTTTTTTTTACCAAGGTAATGCTATATTCATGACATCTAAATGCTTTGATGTTTGATTGAATATTAAAACTGTTTATTGTGAATTCATTATAAAAACGTCCAGTTTTCCTTGAAGTTCCCATATTGCGTTCAGAATCAAATTATAAATTCCTTCGAAAGTTTTTTCAGCCCTGGGCAAGATCGTTTATTAAAGAAACGCTGTGAAGTTTCTACAATATAAAAGAGTACAAATGTAATTCGGATCGCATTTCTCTCATTTGTTGTATACAAAGCAAAAGTCGTCTGATGCCAAATATTTTTTATTTCTCTTAATTTTTTGAGAAGAAATGCATTATAATATCAAAACATTTCAAGACTGAGGTTACATTTTTTTCTCTCTCTATGGTAGAGAAGAAGAAATTATTTAAAGTATTTATTGAATTCAGTGTCACTTTTTGTGTTTTTCGAAATATGTTGAATTTATAAAAAATAAAATACAATTTAATATCAACTTAATTTTATTCCTTTTGCCGATACTCTATATTGTCTTAAACTGTACATTTAGGCTACAGACAAAACTGATTATAATTGGATTTCTAGGATAATACGAAATATAAAATGTTGCAATACGACACTCGTATATTGCCTAAAAATATTTTTCCATTGCTCATTGAGTTAATTTTGCTTGATTACTTATACTGGACCAAATTTAGGATACATTATCAAAACTTTTTACCAAATTATCTACCTTATTATCATTATCCATATTTCTGTGGATCAGCTATCATATTTTTAACATTTGGTATTTTCCATATAAATTTTAATATCGCCCAAACTTCCACCGATTTTTACCGAATTTTGTCCTCTCATGCAAATATTTTTGGGGATTTTAGCTAATAGGCAGCAAAATAGGAGTCCTAAAAAAAGGAGGGAAGGGGGGACTAAAGGGGAGAAGGCCGTTTCGAATAACGATTTTTTTTCGGTTAAGTCAAGAACATCTATTACTATTTTGAATCTAATTATAGTATGTAATTCTGGTATGTTTTGAGTGTAAAACGAATTCAAAACTCTCTTTATAGGCTTGCGCTTATATTCTTTATTAAAGTTAACCCTCCCTCAGGCACAACATTCGCACCGCCGAGTTCGGGCGCGATGCACCTGACAGGCACAGGTACACAATCTCGAAATTAATATTGTTAATACCAATTAATTTTAATTTTAGCATTCTAAAATTAATCGCTGATCTTCTTGGGGAGGCTTAAAAGGAAAAAAATGGGGAAATCCTTGCAAAAAAAGTCTAGCCTTCACGATTATTTCCGTGTAGTACAGTACGTGTTTATTGGATTAGCGATTGCAGAGGCATTTCGTATAACCCGAGTTCGATTAACTGGGGGTTTTACTGTATTTCGCCTTTTCGAAAGTGACGCTTTGTAGTGAATATATATTTTTACTTTATCGTATACGAAGTATACTAAGAGAAAGTATTGCAGTAGATTCCCTTCATTATGCCACGAAGCTAAATCCAAAATGCGTCGTATTGTGAAAGTATGCGAGGAATATTAGAAGGGAGAAGCCTCTTGATTTTTTATTTTGATCCCAAAAAACTAGTTTATCCGATCATGATATTTTCGCGCTCTCCTACGAAGTTTCATCGTAAAGACAGAAAAGCACCGCAATAGGACATATTTTTTTTTTAACGTTCAGCGATCTTATTTTCGAAAAAATCAATTGTATTAACTGCATTAAAACACAGAAAAATAACTAATAAATTACATACCCTCGCCGATTTGAATGACCATCTTTCCCCAATTCATAAACCAACATCTCTTGGGAAATTAAACGTAATTAATTCCCTCCAAAATCATCGAGAATTCAAATGAATTTTATAGGTACCTGAACAAGAAGTGGAAAGAGAGAGAGAAAAAAAAATAGACGTG
The DNA here is from genome assembly GCA_013235015.1 of Araneus ventricosus. Classification (NCBI taxonomy): domain Eukaryota; kingdom Metazoa; phylum Arthropoda; class Arachnida; order Araneae; family Araneidae; genus Araneus; species Araneus ventricosus. Next base: position 9,222 of record BGPR01018091.1, on the reverse strand, counting down.
TGGGCGGGTAATTTGCGAGCCATCACCAAGACACCTCAATTACAAAATCGACTCCAGTATGGAACCTAATACTTTTGGAGGGAGCTGGCTAATATATAATCGATAAGACAGAGTGCGTGACATGCAAAAGGGGCACTTATTTCACCACCAGCGCCCCCTCATGTGGTTATTGGGGAGTAACTTATGTGGTTGACGGGCGGACCTGTTGTTATGACAACAGCAGGGGCTTCCATCATTCCTGCACACCATCAAGCACCTCAAATGGACTGAATAGCGAAGTGGGGAAAAAGGTGGGGCGGATTATGGTGTATCAAGTCCCATATTTAAGATGGGAATCGATAACGTGAAAGTTGTGCTTGTGGAAGCCCCTTTTTTTATGTATTGTATCAATAGCAGATGCCGAGTCAATAGGCTTGTTTTTCTTTCATTGCTTTCTGCGGGGAAAAAGTGAGATTTTTATTTCTTTTTGTTGGAGTGGTGTCATTAAGGTCCTATCTATTTTCGTACAAGAATAATGAATGGTCTCGTTGTAAAGGGCAGTGTATTAAGGTTGTTTTGGAGGGTTTACCCCATAAATGATGAAAGTTACTCAGGAATAAAAGAAAAATCATTATGATAAAAATGGTTTTTAATGTGTTGTTATGGCAGGTTCTTAAGAACAAAAATCGATTTGTGACAGCAGACATGGTAATTAGTTTGCTTAGAGCTTCTATGCTGTCGAGAATAATCATTTGATACTTGAATAGAAAGTAATATATTTTAGAATTTCTAAATAAATCAGCACTTTGAGAAAGGGGACGAATTCCAAAATTGTTTTCTCGGGGGCAAAAAAAATTCCTTAATAAACTTTTTCTTATTTATTTTTATACCAAACTTTTAAATAACATCAATGGTTTATTCAGTGATTTTCGTTCCTCTATGATTCTCGAATATTTCCTACGTTTTCATTGTTTTCTCGGAATCCTTTAAATCATTCTGCTCTAGTTTCCTTAGGGCTAAAATTTAATTATTTTTTTATTTCATTGTTTTAATAACGTGTTCATCGAAGTTTAAATTTTATCACTCAAAGCAAACTCAGCAGTCAGCGTTCTTTTCATAAATCTTTCAACATTGATATTTTCCTTTAAAGTTGCGTTGCAACGAGTTTCTATAAATGAATCCTTTAAAGTCATGTGTCATTTACGTATTTATCGATTTAGTTAAATATGCATGACATGAAAAAGTCAGTTAATTATAATTCTGAAATATCTTCTAAAAATTCACTATTTCGACAGAACCTTTTAAATCAAACCAAATTCAGCAGAACAGTTTAATTGCTGGAATTCTTTTGAACATTAATATTTTCCTTTTAAATTATGTTATGAAAATTTTATTTAAATGAATCATCTAAAAATAAGTGCTATTAATTTGTGCATTCATCGAATGAATTAAATGTGCATGCATTGAATAAGTCTCTTAATTCTGAATCTAAAATATCTCCTAGGAATTCACTGTTTGGTCTGATTCCTTTAAATCATACCAAATTCAGTAGTAAGTCTTCCTTTTCAACATCGATATTTTCCCTTAAAGTTATTTTACCGCGAATGTAAATGAATCATGTAAAAACAAGTGATATTGAATTACGTATTCATCGAGTTAATCAATCAGCTCTAGTTTCCTTGGGGCTGAAATTTTGCTTCTGACCTGCTTTTCTGTATAATTTGAAAAATAACTTCCATTACTGACTCCAGTCATTCGTGTAAATTAACTGTCAGAATATCCTGCACATTGTCAAGCGCACACAAAACAGTTTTCTTAATTTATTTGTTAGGATTTTAGAATCACAGCAGGCATTTTTATTTGTATTTTAAACTATTTCAGATTGGATTAGTTAATTTATATACACACATTTATGAAAAATATTTCGACATATATTCCATTTTATTTTTTTTCTAATATTGATTTAGGAAGCTAGAAATGAAGTTATTCCAAAGCAGATTGTGTTTTGAAATTAGCATGATGCAAAGGCTGCTAATTGGAATGGACGAAACAAACCAGGCACTTAAATCAATTTAGCCTAATTGAATTTATTATTTACCAAAATTAGGGGATGCCGGTGTTTCTCAAAGTTTTGTTGCATACGTAAATACTAAAATCATGTATAGTAATTCTGTTAGCTGAGATGTTTGACGGCTAAAACGTATTAGCAGTTAATATAATTTTGATGCATGATTTTGACTTTCGGATTTTTCGAAGTATTAGGGGTTTTTATTACTGCTTATCTTTTTAGTTTTAATAATATTATCAAAGATATTAAATGCTCTGCTAAATTTTGTTAGTTTTTCGCTCATCAACGCATTTCGCCAAACGAGATTTTAAAAATACTGTATTTTTATTCTTTCGAATTCGAAGTTAGAATAAAACTGTTTTTAGGAAATTGGAACATGTCAGTGAAAAAATTAAATTTAATTCCATAAAAACTTTTTTACCTTTCGTAATGACTACAGAACAATTATTTTGCTTGAAATTTTATATTTTGTTTCTAAAACAGAGGAAAACTTCTTTAAAGGATATTTCTTAACATATGCCTTCTTAGTTTTAATAATAATCCCCAGAGTATTATATTCTTTATCATTGCTTATAGTAGGTGTTCACTAAGAAAGTGTTTTAAAAAAATTTAATTGGATTTTTAATTAGCATTAATTATATACTTTTATCGTTTATAATAAATTTTAACGTTTTTCCTCAATAACTTCAGAAATATTTTCGAACAAAAACCATTTTTACACCACTTTAAAATTTAAACAATTACCTTTTCAGAAATACGATCTTTATTTATATGCAATTTGTTTTAGTTTTAATAATTATTACAAAATTAGTTTTAAACATAGTTTTGTATCAATGCTTTTCCTTTATATAACTGAGTTCAACAAAACAGCAAGATTTTGAATAATCAATGTGAACACTTTAATAGCTGTCGAGTGATTAAGCAGAATAGAATAGAATAGAATTTATTCTGAAAGTATTTTAAAAACTGAATGTTTTTTTTAACATGGTAATGTTTTTAAGTTTGCATTCCTTATTAACATGCGTCTTCTTAGTTTCAATAAGAACTCCAAGAATATTAAACTCTTTATAAAAGCCAGTAAGTTGCAATGACTTATGTTTATATTTGACTAATTGTTGTTCCTATTATGTTTTAAATGACATTTGTGTTAAATAGCTACTGGTTGTAAAATACCTCGTCTCTAAATATTTCATCATACAATTCTTAAGACAATCTTTATTGAGTTCTAACAAACAAAGGCTTAAAACCTTGTCTGTTTCAATTATGACAATGCATTTTATTTCCGCACATAACATTACGAGAAACCAGGATATCTACTAATGCCAAAAATTCAAGCTCATTTGGCTACCAATTTTGATAAAAATTTGACGAAACATGCCGATTTCTCGTGCAAAAGCGGGTTCTAGATTCTATCATGAAGACCAGAATAAATAACAAAGTTTTTTCAGAATCCGGTACCAAGGTTGAAAGACAACTGGCAGAGAATCATGGCTCAGTGTAAATGTGATTTTCTAACAATATGCTAAAACAGTTCAGAACTCTTCCACGGTTAGCGGTAAAGTTATGAATAAAGTTACTGTGTGTTTTTTGAGTAGTCTATTTACTTTTTCGTTAATATTACATAAACGTATTTAAAAACTTTGTTGTTTTATTTGTCCCATGTCCATTCAACCGGTTCGGTCGCTGTAATGGCGTCAGGTACGGGGACATGGGGCAGCGTTCTGTAAAAATTCCACCTACTTTTTAGGTATTATTTTGTTTTGTATTTGTATTCACCAACGTTGTTTTAAATAGGCTTCCTGCTTAATTTACGTTCATCTCATAGTAGATTAATTGAATCACGAAGAATGTTGCACAGCAATATGTGCAATTTTGTTAATTTCAAATTTTATCACTTAGTATAAAGATTTTGACAAAAAGCGTTTTTTAAACATTTTACTGTTTTATTTAACAATCCGAGATTAAAGTTCTAAAGCAGCCTAATATTGAAACTTTTAGCTAACTAACATTGAACTGAAACTTTTACTAACTATCTTGGCAGCATTAAAACATTTTTAGGCTTTGCACATAAAAAATCGACTGCGCTTTAAGTGCAGACTGATGTCCAGACACAACACGCTGATGCATTTGGTCTATAAATTAGCAGTTTCTTTTTACTCCGATAAATTCGGAAAAAGTTCTCGGGTTATTTATATTTCCCTACGGGTGTGGAACCACCCCTCAGGGAATCTAAGGAACGAAAAAGAAATTTCGAACATAAATCGAACTTTCCGAAATGCTGTTCATCTTCACATTCTCGTGGGACAAAGTAATCCAAATAGTGTTCCTTTACTTGTTTTCTCATCATATAACCGAACAAAATAGAACGACGTCTCGTATCGACGCATTTCACCAAACGGCTTTTTTAAAAGTACCGCATTTTTATTCTTTCAATTTTTAAGTTAAAATGAAAACGATTTTTGAGAAAGTGCGAAATTTCAGTGAAAAATGCAATTTTACTTTATAAGGACGTTTTTTTTAAAAAAAAATCGTATGTACTCGCTACCGAAAAGCTTTTTTCTTTAAGGTTTTATTCTCTTTTTTTCGGAAAAGTGAAGTACTGTTAGTGATTATTATTATTTTAAAATGTTGTGCTAGAAATCGACTATGATTTGAAAGTGAATCTGTTGTGCTGAAACTATTGTTTAAATTTTTTTTACCAGATTTTATTACATAAAGCATTACTAGCATCTGTATATTTTTTTCTATCTATACGAGTGTTGACGTTCGTTAAACATCGTTTAATAATGATTCAGATAAAAAAAAAATCTCCTTTTAACCGCCATTTGCAGCTAGCTCACAGGAAGTGAAATCGACGGTTAAAATAAAGTTAGACCAAAGTGAAATTAAATTAAATTTACTGTTCTCACATCTTTCACATAAAATTATTCTGAATTAACTAAGATTACATTACATTAAGTTACAATATTAAACTCTCTACGCATGTCGAGTTTTGTCCGTCCCCGTGAGAGAAAAAGGCGACCATCCTCGCACGAACAGTCAAGACACTCTCTGTTTATCGTTCTTCTTCTGAAAGCGAAAAAGGTCCTTGCAGCGCCATCCATCGGCAGGAGGACGAAACAAAATGTGATTGTCGCATTCTTTATTTTTCTGTATAAACATACACGCAAAAAGCGTAAAAAGTTTAGAAATGCAGTCACAGTTTCATTCTTCGCATTAATATTAAATAATATATTTTTAGTCCTTATTTAGTTTTTTAATACATTATATTGGTCTGTCAAAAAACAAAATTTTGTTTTGGCCCACTCAAAAACAGTTTTCACATCCCTAGTTAAACCCTTCATTTCCCGCCGATACTTAAAAGTGCTCTCTCTTATCACTCTTATACCTTCGTAATTTGACCGTTTTTCCTAGCAGTATTCGCATGAACACGAGGAATGTAGTTCCGACAGCTAGCAGTAGATGACAGATGAAGGCAAAAATTAATTTTTTAAAATTATTAATCAAATTATTTTATTTAGCTAAAAACGTTTTTTCATCTTTCCTGGGGTTATTCTGCATTAAAACGTATCATATGGTACCAAAATAAAATTGAAAAGTTGCTAGTAAGTTAATTCGGTTAAAAAAGGGTTAAGGTATACTCTTTTACTTATTGCTAAACCTCTTCTGTTAAAAGTTATGAGTATTTATTAATACTGTACCGTCCTGACCGCTATGTTCCGGGCTGTCCGTCCCTCTGGAGCCGAGACGTGGTTCCAGGCTGTTTCGCTGGAACTAGTCTTCCTTCCCCAAAGGAAGCGAAGTGAAGAGACTTGGGGCTTTTCGCCGAGAATGTTGTCGTGGAGTGTGTCTCTACCGGAGCCGTGACAGTGGTTGTGATTTGCCAAAGTTGGGCTGGGATACTGTATTTAAATTTTAGGATGTCAGCAAGATGCTAATTATATGCAAGAGAGCTGAATTTGAATGATATTGAACTGATTTTGGGTTAATTTAGTTTTTATAACTCATGAAATATTTTATTCTTCTAAATTTGTTTTTATGTTAAATGTTAATGTCTTGTGTCTGTAAATAAATGTCTTGAGAATTTTTAAAAAGCACAGTTTTTATTTCTAAGACATTACAGTGCCTTCAAAGACGTATAAACGGTGCTTTTCTGCATTTATTTGAGCGGTTTAGTGAAGCGATTTGTTCGGCGGTAAAGATGGATATTTTGCGCATGAAGTAAAGTTATATTTGACGAGGAGACTACATTTAGCACAATGCGACTTCGCATTGGTGGTTCAAAGGTAGAATTGACGCCAGAATTAATGAATACTTTCACCAGTAAACATATCTATGATTGTTTACTTATGCACCGAAACAAAATACACGAGCGTGCCTAGGACAAAGCCTACGCCAGTGTTTTTCTGCTGGCTTTGCGATTTTTTCTGATTTATATTCAATTTCAAAAGCTGGCAAACAAAGATAAGTACACAAATTTATTACACTTTCATGACTTATATATATCCCACATCAAGATATCTTTAAGGCATATTAACACTTGAATGTCTTGAGAATTTTTTAAAAAGCATAGTTTTTATTTCTAAGACATTACAATACCAAAACGGTACTTACTCTCCGGACACACCTTGGAGAATTGATAAATATTGAATAGAATTTCCTGTTGTGCAATTTATAATAGCTCAAATCATCTGCTACTACGTATTTAATACTTTTTGGTCTATTTTTTCTTCAACTATGATATCTGGAAAAGAAAAGGGGCTTTATTGAAAAGATGTCTTACCCGTACTTGTTTGTGCCACGTTATACCATCTTCCTTTGGCATATAAATTCTACCATTTCTAAAGACTGAAATTCATTAGCCGTCTCTAAATATTACGTCCTGCTGTTGAGCTCGCTGGGAATAGTTTATAACAGAAGATATAGCAAAGAAATCCACATCATTAGGAAACCCCATTAGTTTCGAAAGACTTCATCCTAATTAAAATTTATATGAAGAAAGGCAAAGAGAGGATTTTTAATAGAATTTTGTATACGAAACGGGAATATGAAATAATAATTGGGAAGATATGAAAATTCATTTTGGGCTATTAAGAATCTGCGTAAGTTATTCCAATAGAAGACTGGCCTGCTTTTGAAATTTGAAAAACGAATTTTGAAACCGCTTTGAAGTGCTGTTTGAGGGGGAAAATATTCCATCTACATATTTAAAATTATTGGCAAAACCAAAGAACGAGTTCTCCAACCCAAACCCCCAGACCAATTTGTCTCATTTTTATTTTATTTGAAAGCTCATGATCCCTAGATACGTCATCAATGGTCGTATGCCCCCAAACCACCCTCCATTTTCCCAGCAAGCATAGCTACTGGCTATTTATATTACGGGCGAACACTTGGTCTCCGAAAGCGGCTAGTTGTCTATTGTATTGGATCAGAAAGTTTAGGTTGAAATCTTTGGTATAGAGATCAAATATTAACCCCTTGGCATACGATTTTATTTAACCTCCTAATAAGATGCCACCACCCATTTGGGATATTTATTACTACTAGAGGTCGCCTAGCGGTCGAAATTCGACCATAATTCGTTAAATTTTTAAGTTTGAACGTTATTGAAATTCTTTTGTCAAAGAGTATACCTCTATAATCATTGCATATAATTTTTTGAATTTTCTTCTATTACGTCAGCTGCGAGCGTGTACAAATACGTCATTATGCATTAATTTTTGAAAAATACGAACGATAGGAAAAATGAGGTATAGCTTGGCTAAGTCATATTTAAAAAACAATAACTCGTTTTTTGACATTTCCTTAGGGTTTTTTTATTGCTATACTTGCTAGGTTTCGCCAATGCTGCACAGTTAACTTGCCTATCTTTTTCAAATTATATAAAATTTAAATAAAAAAAATTAATACAAAAAATGAAATAAAGAATACGTGCTGCGTATTTTTTTATATATTTTTTATTGAAACAAAAAAACTGGGCAGTTAAAAAATAAATTTTGTCCGACTGTTGACCACAGACTTTCATGTATTTGACATTCAGTATGAACGTAAACAATGAATGTTTTATTTAATTGAATTGAATGTATTAGTAATGCATACTATATATAAATTCCTTAGAGACAACCTCTACTCTGTGCGACTGTTTGACCACATACTAATATGTGTTTGACACTGACAGATTTAAATCATCGCATTTTGTATTTCACTCCGAAGAGTTTTTTTATAAATAATCTAACTAAACTCCCTCTTGGAGTGGATTTCACTGCGGGGGGATTAAATCAATTACAAATCATCCACTCCACAGTCACTCCGCATTTACACCGCTAATTTTTTACAGTGTATAAACGTAAACAATGAATGTTTTATTTTATTTAATGTATTTGTAACACACATTATACATAAATTTTATCTTTCTGCATATGAACTTGAACTATGCCAAATCTCACACTCCTCCGTGCGCGCAATGTGCGTAAAAAGGGGTACAAAGTTTATTCTTCGCGTATTAATTTATTATATTTCAATCTATTTAAGATGGTAAAGGATACTTGAGACATTTAAGCGTGTCCAGATGATTATTGTATTAAAAATTAATTGTTACGTTGACTTTATTACCAATTTAAATATCAAAAATTCTGTAATTCTATGCGCGTGTCAGATTCGCCACTGTAAGCGAAGGGGTTAAATAAGTTTCTGACAGTATCATTTTATTTAGATTTCCTTCTTTACGAATTTTATAAAGTAGGAAAACGACTTAGTAACCGAAGCTTTCCGACGTATAAACAAAGCACTTTAACATTACAATTGTTGCAAATGAATCGGGACTGTAATGAAGCGACGTATAAATGAAAAACGTATAAACGGCGCTTTACTATATATCGTCTATATAATTCTATATTCAGATATTCTTAAGCTAATAGTTTGTGAATAAGATAGATGTTGAGATGTGATAAGATAGATGTCTGTCAAACCAACTGGAGTACTCTCCCCTCGATTTTCTCTTATACTAACTAACCCAATATGGCGCGTTTAGTGCTTCATAGTTTAATGAAGAGGGGTCTTGCACTACCTCATCATAACACGCAGAGGGGTGGTTGCATGTTGGTGTGTGTTGTTCTTTATTCAAGGATTATTCCAAGTTTCGCTTACAACATTTGTTACGATGACAGAACACA
>BGPR01018090.1:6729-31384 GCA_013235015.1 Araneus ventricosus | reverse complement strand
ATACCCTACTATTAAATAAATGAAATCCTTTTTCTTTATTCCGTTAGAATTTCCTTCTTATAACTACTGAATTTTATTTTTCTAAAGTGTCACATTTTGATGTCAAATGGGTTCACAAGTGAACATTTCAGATTTTCATGTGTTGGTTCTCGTGATTTTTTTTGCACATGTACCCCAGATAGCAATTTTAGTTTGCAGCAGACTTGCACTGCAAGTTTTCTGCAAATTTGTCTCGACAAGTGTGCAAGTGTGAAACAAGCTTGCAGCAAGTTAACGCAAGCCTCGAAGTCACCATAGGACGAACTTGCAGCAAGCTTTCCACAAGCTTGCATTGCAAATTATAGCAAAAACAGAGTACGAACACAACCCAGGATAGAACTTACGAACTACCGGTTCGGAAGCTGACGCGGTAACCACTGGGCCAGTTAAACTCTGAGAGGAGAAGATAGATTTCGCTAATACGTCGTTCCATTCGATTCGTATACGATTTATTTTAAACTATTCTCTTGATTTCATTAATTTTTTGAGTTGAAAATATGATTTGAAGTCAAAGAGAGCGATTTTCGCTAACAACTACGTTTTGCTAGTAGAATAAATTATGAAATTAGAGAACGAAAGTAAGTACTTTAAAATGGGACAAAATGCCTAGTTATTATTTTTCAACTAACATTGACTGTTTTTTAGATTTAATTTTGTTTATAAACGTTAAAATTTCAACATTAAGAAAAAGGCGATATAGTTTTCTTTAAAATGCGAGTGATATTTTTAGTAAAAAGATGGAAAATGTTACAAAATTTTTTTTTACAAATTATCATTGATTTATTGAAAAGAAGGACGGTCTAGGAGATGCTATTAAAAATCGGATGTTTTTTAAAACAGAGACAAAGATAATTATCTCTTTGTGCTGTCTTTGCATGAAGCTTGTTTTGCAAATTTGCTGCAAGTTTGATTTGCAAGGGAGGTGGCGCTATTTGTCACATCGAACTTGCAGCAAATGCGTTGCAAGCGAGGGTGGCGCTAGTTGTCACAGCGAACTTGCTACAAGTTCGTTTCAAGTTTGACGCGTCAAATTTTGCCGTGACAAGGGAATATCAAGTCAAAATCAAACTTGCTGCAAACTTACGTGCTATCTGGGACATTACTTATTACGAAATATCTCGTCACAATTTTTCAAACTCTCAGCCACCATGTAAATGTATCCTTCTAGAAAAAGTAATCTGTGTTAGCTCAAATTATTCTTTTATTAGATCGAGTTCCTATTCCTTAACTTTGCCCTTTCTATCTCGTATATTTCCCCACAGCCCCGCGCACACAATCTCTCCAACATGCCCTTCCTTTCTATAATAACAAATGTATTAGCAAAATGTATTCACACCATTGAAGCCAATTTGTAATGATTATATTGCCGTTACTACTATAGTTGTTTCTGTCAAAAGCCTTTACTGTTTCGAATTTCTTGTTGAGAAGCATTTTTTTACCCATTAAATTAATTTTTAGGTAAAAGAACGTCCTGTTTTGTAGCTACACGGTGATTATTTCTGAGCGGATCTCTTTTTATTAAACGCTTTTATAAGTTCGAAATGTTTCATGTTTGTATGTAAGATTGGAATTTTGTGATCGATTTTTCACTCGCTTCTTAATGCACTAGAATTCTGAAGTTTTGCATATTTATTGAGTCTTTGTGACAATGCAATATTTTAATTTAAGAGCTCTCAATTATCAATTTTTAAAAAAAAATTCGCAAAATTACTTTTGCACTCGGTAGGTTCCCGTGGAGCCATCTATAGTATTTTTGAGAACTATTGGTAAAAGCGTTTTTTTTTAAGTTTTTTTTAAACATCTCTTATTTTGTTATTAACCTCATTTTCATGATACCTTGCTCATCGCCTATAATAATATTTTTTTACTGACGATTGGCTTATAATAATGTATACGCTCTATCATATTGTTAAGAACTATTATTTTACTATTAAACTATTATTCAAATCTTTCTCAATCAAAAAATTTATGTGCACATACATACGACAATTTGAATAAATTGAAATCATTGCATAACACCATAGAAACATGAATAAATTTTAAAGCACTCTTATGAACCCATTTTCATTAGTGTGTTTTCAAGTAAATATTCTTATTATAATTATTTTTGTCTTTTCAGTCTTCAATCTTGAAATCATTATTAAAATATTATAGAATCGTGAAATTAATTTTTTCTCCAATTATGGTGCTACTCGAATGGAATCAAAATTTGATAAACTGAATCGATTAAGAGATTCTATAAATCCTGAAAATATTTAAAAAAATTACTATCAACAAGAACAAACAGATGTAAAAAATATCAAAACTCTGGCGCATCAGAAAATGCATACAAAACTTGTTACAAACTTCCAACTTTACAAATTTGAAAAAGTCAAGTTACATAAAATTGTATAATACATTTATTAGTTTACCAGATTCATTTCTATTTTCTATTTTATCTCTAGCCGAAACAATTTTTTTTTATATAATCAGAAATATTTCACCCAAGAAAAGTACTGCATATAAAATTAATCTATATGCAAATCAGAAATATTTTTAATAGTTAGCCTACCTATATTTGTTCGTCATAGACATTGTAAACGAGAACCTTTCGCGTGTTCATATTGAAACAGCCTCCACTTTAACAATAAAATCACCCAGCAATAATTTTAGCTGCTTCGAATTTTATTAGTTTGTACCGTTCTCAGAAAAGAAGTGACTTTACGAAGGCAGTGGAAATTGCATTTCTGAGAAAGAGTGAGAAAACCGAGCTTTTAATACAAAGAGAATAAAAGGAATCGGATTATTTATTATATATTAGACTTTTCATCTTTATTTATTATAACTGCACCGTCACTGGGAATAAAGAAAAGAAAATGCACGTTCATATATTTTTTCCTTCTTTGAAGCTAGGATTGTGATACGAATATTCAATAATATATATATATATATATAACAAATACGAAACAAACATAGCAGAAATGTAAAAGCAACATATACAAAATAAACATTTTCCATCGATTTCCTAATCTTCATCGAAACTCCCCCAACCTCAGAAGTAACTTGATATTTTCGTAAACATCCGGTCCCTACATGACGCGCTCAGTTACTCCCTTTGTCACGTCTCCCGTTGGTAGCATCTCTCGGTTCGTAATTTCATTTCTTTTATTTGTATTTCATTCAAATTCTTGGTTTATCATAATGTTCCGGCTTTTTTAGCTATATGCCAACACTTTTGAAGAAAACATCATGATTTCACTAATTTTTTAACGGTTCGTATAGATTTTACTTACCCTGATGAGCATCTATATGCTTTTACCGATTTACTACAGTCTCTCCATTTTATTTTAACATTTTTTGACTTTCATGATATATATATATATATATATATATATATATATAAATTTAAAAAAATTGTGATTCTAAAAGTTCTTGTTTCATTTGAACAATATATTAAGAGGAAGATACCTTAAGGTAATGAAAAATTCTACTGAGTTAAAATTTTTGTTACAGAAAATATCAAAACTTTTGGTTTTCAAAGTTAGAATTACCATTTTTGTTTGAAAATGTTTCAAAATGTTTATTACTGATTGTACAGCAAGAATGTAACTGATCATAGTTCGGTAGAAATGCTGTTCTTGAGCTAATATAGAAAGAACATTCAATGAAAAATCTTACACAGAGTGTATAACCATATTATACAGGGTGATTCAAAATCTGCCGTACAAATTGTTGCAGAAACACAGAGTGCTAGCCGGAATTAAATAAGAATACATGACTGTAAACTTCACACAAATGAGCTAGATTATATAAATTCATGAAGAGTACCACCGGGTGGGGGGACATGGCGAGTTCACGGATGCGAAGCCGCCTGATAAGTAAGCGGGTTCTCGCTTCCCTGATGGGTATAGTGATGGCAGGGCTTGGGTCCCTGCACCGTAGCAGTTCACTCCTACATACATTTTCATTCATTGTGTTCTGGTGTGAATTTGATACTCAAAAAATATGTTCGTGTGGCTAAAGGAATTGGTGGTCCGATTTGGGAAATCATTGGCCCAAATCGGGCGACCAGTTTCCTTAATTGAACCACATTGAATTGATGACACATTTTAAGCTGTATTTTTCCTATTTTAAAGTGCATTTTAATAAAGAGCTATTTTCACAATTTATGAGATCAATAATGTACAAATAAGTCTGCAACCTTCTACCATAAAGAACCTACAAATAAAGATACTTAGTATTTACCTTAGCTGCAATTGCAAAGAAAAGGCAATTAAAATCAATAAGTAAACGCATAAATTATACTTGAAATTGAAGAAAAAGGTGACACACGCGTTGAAATACTTTTTAAAAATAGTGCGCTGCTTTGTTTATTTTTTAATCATTTACCTCGTTGAGCATTGATAAAGTATCTCCTATCTCAATTTCAATCAGAATTCGCTCAATATTTACCAGGCTTGACCGCGTCTGGCTTGACACCACACCACAAATAAGCTTGATTACAATCGACCAAACAGCCCATATCATTTGGTGATGTGTGGCTTATTGTTATGTTCAGCGATGAAAAAAAATTGAATTTTGACGGATCTAATAGGATTGCATGCTATTGACATGATCTTCGGAAAGAAGACAGATGATGGCGGATTAGATGACAACATGGTGGATTTCTGATGGTATGGGCATTGATTTGTTTCAATAGCCCGACATACCTAGCCTTACTCAGGTTCGAAAACAATATGAAAACTACCAAGAGACACTTGCCAGTCATTTGGTTCCCTATGTTGTAATTTTTGGTGGAAAAGATTTGACTTTTCAACATGACAACCCTTCAATACATGCCTCCAAATAATCGCACAGTGGCTTAGCTCCAACATGGGGTCGGTTTTGAGTGGTCAAGTCCCAATTTCTGATTTGAACTTCGTAGAAAATGTGTGGGATAAAATCAGAACTTTAGTTTATCAGAATAGTAAACAGTATTCTTCAGTTGAAGTACTGAAATTGGTCTTTGAGGATGTTTGGTTTGAACTACAGCCGTAACAATAAAGATCTTATTGTTATCTATAGAAAATCGTGTGTTTCACGTAATTCAATAGAAAGGAACATTAATCAAGTATTACCATTTTATTTTTAATCGACTGTAAAAAATAAATGTCTCATGTCCTTAAACGTTTGAAACACCTATTTTTGTATTTTTGCTAAATTCGATTGGTTGAAAATAAAGTTTAAATCACGATTGTATCAAGTGTAATTTCAATTCTATATTTTTTTCATATATGAATACTGATTTAAAATAGAGTGCATATTTTAAAGTTTTATTTTAAAATTATTTTTGTGCTTAAACTTTTGAAAAGCATTGTACACATAGCTACAGCAAGATGTAATTTCAAAAAAGTTCGAAGGAGGACTAAAACATGCAGATTCATCTAAATTTTAATCAGTTTAGGTTACTTATATTAACGTCCCGTTTTTAAGCAACACGAGGGCTATTTTGGAAAGGACCTCGTAAGTTTGAGCCGTGTTCAGATAACCAGGACGACACCTGAGCTGGCACCCACTCTCTAAACTTCCACACCACATCAGCGGGAGGAAGTTTGGCCTCCTACGTGTGATTTAACGCGCAACATTTCCCATACATGGCGGATTTTCAGAACATGGAACCTTCCAGTCCCGAAGCAGACACCATACCGCTAGTCCACCGCGTCGTCTTCAAAATTTTGAAATATTCGTATATTTATATACGAGATTATTTTGTATCGTATATTTTGTATACGAGAAAATAGCAACTGTGTGTACACTTCTAAAATAACAAAACGGGCCTAGAATAATAATGGGGTGTAATAAGACAAACTCGGAATCAATACATAACTTAATTAGCATGGGTGCACAAAACACGGGTCTACATTTGAGCTTTCAGTTCTTAAATATAACGAAAATAACAGAGTAATTATGAAGTATTTAATGACAATTAATATTAATTAGGTAGTTTTATGGCTACTGTATCATGTTTGCTTTATAATTATTAATTCAAAGTAAACAAATACCTCTGGCAAAGTTATCAGAACTAATTTTCATAAGCAATAATTATGAAAAAAAGGATGAATAATGTTCAGTAAAATTGGAACATACTAAACTTGATCATAAAACTCAAGTTTATTAGTTATTAATTTAAATTCTAAAAATCAAAAAGTTTTTCTATCTTCTATTTTCGAATTTCTGTTTTCTATTTTCAAAAGAGAAACATTCTGTTTTCAAAATTTTCTGTTTTTACAGTATAAAAAATAGAAAAATGTTTTAAACTATCCTGAAATTAATGAAAATACGAAACTAATTAATATGAATCACGAATACTTCATTCAAATAAATTTTAATATACTTTTATTTCAATGGAATGTGGTCTTTAATTAGGTTAATCTAGAAGCGGAATGGTAAAGAAAATATTTACTTTTAGTTTCTTTAAAATTGGGCAATACGATTTAAAAAATGCTAAAATTCTTTTCATTAAATAATGAAAAGAATCAATAATACATATAATTACTTTTTAATAAAAAGGAAACATATAATTACTTTTTTTCATGATAGTTGATAGAGAACACAAACATTCTATACATTCCATTTTAAAGATAAAATTAATCATTAATAACTAATGAATGTTCAAAGAAATGAATTTATTTTGTGTTTATGGGTGTAAAAATTTTAAAAAGATATTCTCAAAAATATTGATGAACATCTGTATAAATAATTCCGGCTACCAAAAAACGCGTTATTTAACTATACGATTTGGCAACATCTATAGAAATTGCTGGATCACGTGATTTCACCATCCAAATGTAAACAAAAGATGGTGGTTTGTTTTGAGTTATTTTTCGATGAGGTAAACATGAAATTCAGCCAAGCTGTTAAATATTTTCGAAACTATGAAAGAAAATGAATTTAACTTGCAAATGAATCGTTTGAAGACAGTTTTGAAAGTTATTCAAAAAGAAGGTGACCATTTCCACCTGTGACTCTTACTTTTTTAAATGTATATAAATTGTTTTAAAGAATTCTCAAAGAAAGAAGCTTTTCTTGCTTACACAAGTGTAAGCATGTTGTTCATTCTATATTTGTCACTGAATCACGTTTCGGAAAAAAAGGATTGGCGACCGTAGTTTACTTAGATTCATTTCTCTTCATAATGCTTTCTTTATATGAAAAATGTCCTTTTCAGGGACAACAAATTTTATCCTGTGTTGAATAAGGTGAAAAAATCAAAAGGATATCGGTTTGGGATTTTTATTAATCGATGAAATTTTCGCTTTTATGATAATTGTGCAAAGTTGACATATATTCTTTATTAATAAATCTGAAGAATTTATTCTTAAGCTTCTCTTTATATGTCTTGAATTCTTATTTACCGTTTTTGTTCTTCACATTTATAATTTTCTTTGTTAGTTTCTTTAAATTGTTTAATATATCTTCAAAATGGTTACAAAATCACAAAACGACATCTTTCAAGGCATAAACATTTTTATTCTGTGCTGATTTAAGTTAAAGCATCAGAAGTAAATCAATTAATCTCAACCATAATTGTTTTCTTTTACAATAACTGCGCTAGGACCCACAGTGCCATCATTGTAGCGGGCGAAGAGAGCAGGGTTTACGTAGCAAACCTAGGAGGATTGCTAAGCAATCCTCCTCTGGTGGTTGTCGAGCGTCAGCGAGTAGTGGGAGGCGCCTACCAATCCCATAAAATACATATTATTGTTTTTCCTGTGATAAATACAGCATAGGTAATTAACTAAAGACATACACAGGGTGATCCCGAATTCATGGTGCAAACTTTAGTGTTTGTACAGGACACTGTAACAATAATTTATTGTATAGGCGCAAGTGACGAGATGAGGTATTATCAACGACTTTTGATTGGCTCATACCTACTACCTAAGCGACTCAATGGTCAATGCTATCTTATTTTTCTGGAACAGGTTTTACCAGAACTGCTGCAAGATTTCCCGATCGCCAATCGTAACCGAATGTGGTTTCAGAATGATGGGGCGCCAACCCAGTTCAGCATTGATGTGCGCAATTACCTGAATGCCACTTTTGGGGCGCGATGAATTGGGCGTGGTGGACCAGTCCCTTGGCCACCCCGATCTCCCGATTTATCGATCTTCGATTACTTTTTATGGAGACATCTGAAGAATCTTGTTCATGGACTCCATTTGACTCAATTGAAGATCTCGTTGCTCGAATATCCGTAGCTGCTGCACGTGTGAGTGAAATATCTGGCATGTTTGAAAGTGTGCTCCAATCGCTCCACCGACGCTGTCAAGTATGTATCACTGTTGGTGGACGCAATTTTGAACAGTTATTGTAAACATTGGACTTGTCAACGACGCTGTCAATAAACACTTGGTATTTCCTTTTGTCTCTTATTTCCTGTGTTTACGCCTCACTGAGGCACTTGCGCCCATACATTCCTGTACAATAAATTATTGTTACAATGTCCTGTACCAACCCTTAAAGTTTGTACCGTGAATTAGGGATCACCCTGTAGTATTTTTAATGCATTTAATGAACATTCAATTACTAATGAAAAGTTCTTTCAAAATTATTATGTAAAGTTTTATTGTGTCGCGAATATTTATACTTTATTTCTGTAAAGTAACTACTTGATAAAGTTTGATAAAATCTTAAAGTATATTTTTAGGAATAAATAAACTTTTATACTTCGAGACGAGGAATTTTTGAAAGATAATTATGTTTAAAACTTGTATTAGGTTATTTTTCAATTTGAAAAATAATTAAAGAAATATTTCGTCTGATTAACTTTTGATTAAACAAAATTAGGGAATTCTCCTGGTAATTCGTGTTCATTTTATTTTCTCAAAATGTGTCTTATAATTGTTTTTCAAGTTAATTTTCTTTCTTTTTGTTTAACTAAATATATTGTTGACATAAATGAGTTCATATTTATATTATAAACAAATGTTTTATTTACTTCTTTGGGATCTAATGGCTTTTAATCCGAAATAAGCATTATCCGAGTTTATTCTCATTAAGAAAAGTAGCACATGAAAAGAATACCTATGCTATTTTTTAATTGAATTGGATTTATTTAAAATACAAATCGGTATTAACCATCAAATGTTCGTTTTTCAATCCCCAAAGTCCAAATAATATCCCTTTCCTTAATATAGTTATATCTGTAGTTTTGCTTCAGAAAATATTATCTTCAATTTAAATGTCAATACCAAGTAATTTAAGCGTTCAGAGAATTTCAATTTTTATGAAGCAATTTTAAACACATTGTTACTTAAAGCTACCACTTTTGTGTTAGCCATGGTCTACTTAAGGAAGGAAAATTTGCCGTGAAAGAAAATAATTGAAATTTAGACGAGTAACATTTTTTCTTTGAAATTTTAAACCTTTCACTCATTTCCTTTCTAATTAGATATTTGGTTTTGTGAGTTGGGCATGAAAAAGAATAATCTTTTCTCAAGGCTGCTTCTTAGCTGCGACCATCTGAGACTTCTATCAGAATTCATATCCTTAATAGATTCGAAGTAATAGATTCTATGAAATGTTTTCATCTCATTATCAGTCACTGTACGATTCTTCAAATATGTTCCATATGGGTGGGAGATAGTGACGCAAGTACACATATGTATCTCAACTAAACAAGCCACCAAAATTGACAAACGAATGTAATGGCATTGTTCAGGTCATTAAAACTCGGCAAAATATAATCTGATTCTTGAAGTCATTTCTTGGAATATAAAAAACTAATGAAAAAAATGGGGCAAAAGTGTAACGACGCATACGGTGTGGCGATAAAATAATTACTACTAATAAATAACTACTAATTTCTCACCACATTTAACCCATTTAGTATATTATGCAATTTAAAATATGTAAATTAAAGGACTAAAAATAAAGGGTAAACAAATTGCGACAGTGGACCCTTCAATCTGAAAAATCAAAATTGCGAATTTTGGTCTTGGACGATGGGCAATTGAAGCCGAAACTTCGTAAATCTCCACCCCCTTGAAGGTCTATAAAGATAGCTAAAAGGGCGCAAAACCATTGCCAAATGATTTCTAAAGAGAATCTCAAAATATCTCATTAAAGGCCGAATTAATTCTTCTGAACTTTTTTCCAAGAACGTCTCAAATTTGAGTAACTTATTATGGATTCATGAAAATAAAAAAAGTAAAATTAAAACAACTCTTGCAACAGTTTTAATATTAAAGTCATTCCTCATTTGAGGACGATGGGAATTCAGGTGAAAGAATAAATATTTTTTTAAAACGGAGCATCCGTCTTCTTTTATTGAAATCAGAAAATTCTGTAAATATTAAATAAAAATTGTAGTAAAGACCTAATGAAAGTATTTTATTGAATTTTTGACAAAAATGGCAAACAATGTTTTTTATTTTAGTATTTCTAAACAATATTTAGTTTGAAAAATACGCAGTTTTTTCGGATCATTTCCTAAATCATCACACTCTGATTAAATATCTCCTGACCTCTGTAGTCCACGTTATCCAAAAAAATGAGAAACCTGATGAATATTTTTGTCATCCTTATACAAAGAGTACTTTGGGGGTATTTTTAGAGCATCTGAGAATTTCATTCAGAATAAGGACATATACTCTCAGGAAAAAAAAGCTTTCAACCATTTCTCATATTCTTAACTGATTTCATTTATGAAATCGTAGAAAAAAGTATTTACCATTATTTTTTCAACAATTTTAAATATTCAAGATCATCTTTTGACCAATTTATTTAGTTCTTGTTTCGCTTATATTTCGTTTTGGATAGAAGTGGCTCCGTATGATTTTCATCCAAATAGCTAATATTCGGAACTTTGTACGAAATTGCGATTTCATCTCTACTTGCAATATGGGATACTACAAGTGCAAAAGTATTTTCTTATTCAAAACTTAGATCGTCAGCCTCCGATGGAATTACTATACCTAATTAAGTTTGTTCAGAGGACAAGTAATCCCGAGCTTCTTCAACCATAAGAATATTAAAGGCATATTTATTACCCAAGACTATTTTAAGAAAGGAGGAATCATGAGGATTTAACTTAAAAATTTTGAAAGAATTTTTTACTCGATTATTAGAATCGAATATACTAAAAAATTAATTATTCTGGAAGATTGTTTAAAAGTCGTTATAATGCTCATCGTCCTAAATTAAGAACGACATCATAGGATTCTATTTTTGAGAAGGTAAATCGTGAAATATCAGGTTAATTTGCCATCATATGTTAACACAGTATGTAAAATAAGGTGCTCTAATAGATATAATTACTTAGCTTGACTTTAGTTTATGTACCAGTGAAAAAACAAAGGAACCTGCGATGCTTGAAAATTCCTAAAATGAATATTTAAATCACGAAATTATAAATAACAGCAGGTCAGCTAAAATTTGTTGGATGTTTTATCAGGATGTCATCTATCTTCACTTAAAATAAAAACTCGCTCCAAGAAAATATGAAAATTCTACTCACTATTTTATTGATTGTCCTCAAATGAGAACGATGGGAGTTAATTAGATATACCTGATCTCTTTTACAGATCGTCTGTTCTTAACGAACGGTTAATGACATGTTTTGGCTACAACGCTTAGCGGAAATCATGGGAAAGGAATGGAACTTATGCATGTGACGTCACATCCTCCGACACGTGATCTGCCGGAGGCAGCCATTGATCAGTCTTAAACAGCTGACTCAGAACTGCTTTTATTTCCGAGTCGCTTATAGGGGCCGATCGTTTTGTTTATTCCTCCACAGCTGTTTTTCTATACTCTCAAACTCAAAGGGTGCATAAGGTCCATTCTGTGCAGTTAATCCCATCCAATCTGGTTCAAAACGAAGCAACTTCTAATAAGCGTATTCTTGGTTGAGGGAATAAGATTTAAATCTCTTTGTACCAACTCCATTAACTTGAAGATCTCTGACTGATCATAACGAAGTCCTTTGACTATTTTGAATGAATAATAGGTTTGGCGTTTACAATATATTTCTATGGACAGGTTTTCTGTTTTGTTTATTTACGGTAAAGTAGGACTTCCGACATACCAATCAATTTCCGGTGTTAAAGTTAAATCAATGGGAATCGCAAAAATTTCAACACTCTGTTTGAAGATATTAATTAATGTTTAAAGTGCAGTTTCCTAATGTTATGGCATAAAGATACTTTGAAAATATTAAATTTCATGTTTTATTGTTTTTCTATATCTCTCTTTTTTGCGATTTGTGTACACAATAAAGAATGGACCTTATGCACCGTTTGGGTTCGAGAGTATAGAAAAACAGCTGTGGAGGAATAAACAAAACGATCGGCCTATAAGCGACTCAGAAATAAACGGGTCTATTCTCGTACCCCGGTTGGGTTGGGAGACGTCAATTTTTCCGCCCGTTAACGACAAGTGCAATTCTCGTACCGGTTTTTCCAACCTGTTGGGATCTAGCTCGGTCGAAAAAAGGACTCTGATTTCTCGCCAGCTCTGTACCTGGCGTAAACGCTATTCGCTACCAAGAAGTGTTGTTTCGATATCAGAACTTAACAAATTTTCGTTTAAAATGGAAGTTGCTACGACGTTAATTGTGTTTCGAAAGGGTTAATCAGGATAAATGTAATCCATTTGACCAATCTGAAGAAGAATTTATCAATTACTTTAGATTTTTTAAAAAGTAGTTAAATCTTTTATCGAATTTAAATAATTTAATCTAATAATTTAATACGACAATCTAAAGTAATTAAATCTTTAAAAGTAGTTAAATCTTTTACTACTCCATCAAGATAGTCAATAATGATAGTTGATAATTAGCTAAGAACATTTAAAAATTTAATTACTTAATATTTTCTTATTAAATTAAATTAGGGTAACATTTTAACATTTTTTTAACATTAAGTGTGGAATGACTTTCCTCATTCCGTATATATCATTACAATTTCTTTATTCGGGTTTTAATTCAAAGAAATTTGTCAAATATTTTCTAAGTAATTGCGAAATCTGACAATAAAAGAATTTTTCTTGTTCCTTGATAAAGATGTAATTTTTTTAATTTTGTGAAAACTTGCTGAATTTAATAACTTTTTTCATGTTTCATTTTCTTATGTAATTGGAAAAATAAACAAATGGTTTGTAATATTAATTTATAAGATTTATTCATGTTAAAATAATTGGTATGGAAAAAAGTTTATTACTTTTCCTCTCTCTAGAAAACTGGTAAAATTACATCAATACATTGAAAAAAGATGCAATTTATGTTCTATAAATGTATAATATTATTATAAATGTATATTTTGTAAAAGATAAATGGTTTATCTCCCCCTTAACAATGGACTTATGAAAGCAAGAAAGATGCATTATAATGCATCTTATAAGAGCAGAAGTTAAATCTTCCCACCTCTAACCCTTAGTCTCTTTTGAAAAGATGCGATCAACTTTCCCACTTAAAATTTGTGGATATTTTTCAAAATAATCCAACATAATTTCGAATTGGGAAGCAAATGCACACTTTGCCATAATTCCTTTGGGTTGGGAGAAGTCACTTTTCCCGTTGTTAACGTGCGGAAAAAGTGACGTCTCGCAACTTAACCGGGGGTACCAGAATAGACCCGCAAAACTCGAACTGAATCTGAAACCATGAACAAAAACATCGCATGACGATATCGCTTGATTTGCTGCGCGCGCAGCAGAAATACGTCACTTCCTAGCGTAAAGCGAGATGTTCGAAACGTCCGAGGTACGAGAATCAGACTCCTTTTTTCGGTCGAGAAAAAGCCATTAACGTCCCGCAGTCGAAAGGCGAAACGCTCCCAACCCAACCGGGTACGAGAATAGACCCGAAAAGCAGTTCTGAGTCAGCTGTTACCGGCTGGTCAGACTGACCACTGGCTGACGCCGGCAGGTCACGTGTCAGAGGATGTGACGTCACATGCATAAGGTCCATTGATTCGAGCTTCGCGCTTGATATGGAATCCAAATGGATTTGGCGATCACTTAAATTTGAAAGTTATTGGAAAACGGAAGTGAACACTCACCACGGAAGTTCTGTGGAACCAAACTAAAAAAAAATCAGAAAACTCGTCCATAATGAGCGGATCCTTAGTCTTTGTACCAACTCTATTAGACTGAAAATCTCTGAATGATCTTTATAAAGTCCTTCGATTCTTTTTAATGAACAATAGGTTTGGCATTTCCAATATATTTCTATATTGTTATACATATTTATTCTTTTAATATTCAAAACTTCTTGATTTTTTTAAAACTAACAATAATTTCAAAATTATTATTTTGAGTGCCAGGCTATTTTTTTAGGAACCAGGAGAGAAAAGCCAAGTAAACAGTCCACACTTAAATAAGGACCGAAAGATGATATGAATAAGAAAGTACTACTATCGTTTGCATTTAAAAGTTTCTACTGTCTATTATAGCAGTTAATTAACAAAACTTACTAAACTTTATTAATTAATGTTTTACAAAAGTGGATGGTTAGAAATCACATGAAAACATGGATGATAAAAGCGAAATCATCTTTCAAAGAATTTGATCAAACACCCCGTTTCAAAGCTACATGAGGGCTATTTTGGGTTTAAAATAGTTTAATAACATTAACAATCCACTTTGATTTTCATATTCTTGAGCTTAGTTCAAAGTTAACCTAAGGCGAATGAACATTCATGTTCATCTTACGGGTCTATTCTGGTACCCACGGTTGGGTTGGGAGAAGTCACTTTTTCCGCACGTTAACAACGGGAAAAGTGACGTCTCCACCCCAACCGGGGGTACCAGAATAGACCCCTTACCTAGCATTCAAAATGATACAACAGGATCATTTTGAATCATGGTCAGATGAGCAGGCACGTGAACACACCACACCATCACATCTTGAATCAAATGCCCTGATGGTATTTGATTCACGATGTACACTAGGTTATATATATTGTATATAGGTTATATATATTGTACACTAGGTTCGTATACACGATGGATCATCAGTAAAGTCGGATCATGCCTCAATGCGTCGATCTCGAGCCCACGACTCTACCACTGTGCCACCGCGATCCCCAGACGAACGGAGACGAATTAGTTATATGCAAAAATACTTCCAAACACAGATTGAAGAAATCGATTGAGGCTACTTTGATTGGTTAGCAGATATTCAAAATACTTTAAAACAGAATGAACGTGAGCTGTTTTCACCTTTCGTGTATTTCTAAGCGGGTTGACTTTTGTGGTGTTATGTTTCTTGGAGGCTACCAGTTGTACACAGTAGTTTTTACATCTATACGCACCTTTTTTTTTTGCGAGTCTTGCCAGCCAAGCCATCGTTCCGTTTATTAGTAAGTGTTATTTTAAAAATATCTATGTATAGAAATAAGAATTTTTTAACTTTGTGACTTGTTTCTTCAGTCTGGTGGAAGATCTATAGTAATTTCTATAAACTAATTTCATCCGTAACTGGTTGGCATGGTGTAGGCATTTAAAAGTCTCAACTATTTTGAATAGGAAGTTGTTCCAGATTAAAGTTTAAACAACTGTTTTCCGCTTCTATAGTTGGTGTAAATGTATTAAATCTGACTGGTTTCACGACTGTATTGACAAACGTAAACGTAAAACCTTTTAATGTGAAAGAATTGTATAAAATTTTACCAGTCTAATTTCTGCTTTCGATTAGTCTCGTTCGCTTTATATTTGAATAATTTTATAGACGTTTAACCCTTTAAGGTCGATGTCTCCACAGTGGGGACATCGGCCGCGATGTGTTAATTAAATGTGTCCCAAACTCTCGAGACTCGCTTTCAGTTGCAATGTAAATGCGTCGGTACAATCGAGTTCTTCATTCAACACTTCGTCACACGAAGACTTCAGTTGAAGTTGCTTTTGCTCCGAAATCTAAACCTCGAACAATTTGGTAAACCTTGCTAAGTAATATTCAGTAGGGCAATTTCAAATTTTTCTGCGTAACTTTAAGTCTGTAGTTGCATTAATACATAAACTGCTACTTAGGTGCTACGTCTGCAAAAATGTCTAACCACTTTTGCATTGGATCCAATAGTTAATATGCAACGTTGTAGTATAATCAAAGCTATACTATTAAAAAAAACGAGTTGTCTCATATATATCGTGGAACAGGTGGCTGGTTGTTAACCCTTCTAGCATAAAACAATGCACAGTGCATGTTGACTGATTTTTAGCCTGAAATATATAGAAATGGAAAGAGTCGAGGTTTATTGCACTTCATTCGACTTGATTATTTCAAATTTTATTAAGTATTAAAGTGCTTGTAACTAAAGGATATTAGGGCAGACAAGGGCTATTTGAGCCATTCGCGATATTTTTAATACTTTTCGGTATTTAACGCTGCTTTTCTAGACAAGTAGGCATTATCCCGCCTTCCTTCCACATCAACGTCATTGAAGTGGCGTTCATTAAAGAACCAACTAGAATTTTCCAATTTTTGCCAAGCTGAGTAAATTTCCTCGCTTAGGATAATAGTCTTTGCTTATAAGTTTCCACTTTTACAAATATTCAGAAAGATAATACTTTGTCACTTTATGGTTCTTCTGCTTACCAAAATGCTTTCAGAATCTATACACTCGTGAGAAACCAAAATGGCGATATGGGGCACGTCGACCCACTCTGCTATATTGTTTATCAGGATGTGCGTTATATAAATCTCTGAACATGTGGGATGGAATTGTACCGGATTTATTATGCAAGATACTCGTTATGAAAAGCCATGCGGACTCTATTTTGATTATAATTACGCAATGCTATTTGACGATGGCTATAAAAGCTGCATCTGGGTTTCTATTGAATAGAAATGCACAACTTGTATATAATGCACATATTGTGGATTCCAACACAACTACGTTACTTAAATTAATAAAGTATAATATAGAAGAATGTTTTGTGATAGTCGCTTCATGTTGCTAGTGGCTCAACTTTCCCCGCAGTCGGGGTAGGTTGGGCCAAGCAACTTGGTGTCGGTTTGATTTCATATTAGTCTTATTATGGCGAATTATTTCTGAAAGTTTACTGATGATGTCGGCTTAAACTCTTCAAAATTTTCCCTTTTCAAAAAAATTCTTGGAAGAAAAAACGGCCCAACAAGCCCTGGTCTACCCTACTCTTGCACTACATGGCTGTTGGGATCGTACACAAATGCCGTTATGCGAATTTTGCACGAGAAACAAAGGTTCTTAAATAGTTGGTCCCGAAGTGTTGCATTCTGTCTTTAGATTAAAAGTACTTCCATTATTGAATCGGTCCGTACCGAAAGAAATAAACTTTCAGCAATGCAGTTCAGCTCGATTAATGGATCTCGACTTCTGAATTTAATGAAAACGCTTATCGGTTTTAATAACCATCAATATTACTCTGGCGTCTTCGCCGGTTAGCAGGGTTTGAAAAATTTGCAAAAGCCGTTGATTCTCCACGAATCTATCGGTCACCCCTACTAAACTCTGTAAAGAAATTTGTGAAATTATGTTCTAAAACCGAAATAAAATGGTTATTTAACCCTAGAATGGTAACATTGAGTCATATCGACTTTTTTCCCACTCGAACTGCGAGGTCTGAAGTAGCTTTACCATTCCAGGGTAAACAAAGATGTGGTAGGCAGGAGAATGCTGCAATAGTGCAGAAGATGTCTCGTCAAAACTCTTTATACTAACCCACATCTGAATTGCAAACTCCGTGTATTCTTTCGCCCTGGATTAGTCTTCATTGTGTTACGTACCGAATTTCTCCGCATTCCGTACCGAAGTGTTCAGGGATTTCTCTTATTGAGACATTTTTGCAGTGTAAACTTCTTGAACTCGAATGATCGCTTCCCGAATTTTATTAGACGAATTGTTCGGTAATATTTAATTGTACGCGAGCGTCCTAAATCTGGAATTGTATTGGCGTAAATCGCACACCAGTTTCGTTGTTGGCTAGATACGGAAGGTGAAACCAAATATCGCAACTATTTTATTTTGAACTCCCGGATCAACGAAGGAATATACAATACGATTGTATATTCCTCTTCCATCTCTTAGATGCAAAACGCATTCTGATATTGCAGCCTCGTTGGCGTAAATCGGGTACATAAGTTAGAAGTATAGTGAAAAATAATGGAGTTTGTGAACTCGCGTTAACATGTATATTGAAATTTCTTCCGAATAGTATCGTTGAACACAATTGCCTTGACACATTTTAATTAATGCTAAGTGCTGTCTTTTAAATCCATTATAGAACTTGAATTAACTCTTCTAAACTTGCACTGGCAAATTCTAAATGGAATGAATAAATGCAACTTTTTATCATTTTAGATTGAGAATGATCTATGCCGGCTACTATGAATACGAGAGCAGCGATTCGGACATCCGCATTAGCTTTAATACAGAGCCCACCAAAGGATATCGGATTAACATTCTTCCCAAGGTGAGGACATTTTATGATTGCTCAATGTTATAAAACTTGCATTTTGCATTGAATTCTAGAAAAGTGTAAATCATTCGTTGAATTCTCGTAAAAAGTATTGGATGTGAATTTACTATTGTATTCAGATTCGGTCTTTTTCGAGGGAATGGCGTAATGAGGATTCTATAGTTGAAATCGGAGCTTGACAAAATTCGGTGATGTCTAAAGTTGGTGGAGATGCAAATAAGCATGCCTCCATAGCATATAAGCAATCAAATTCGCTGGAAACGTCGCTTCTAAGGAATATGCAACAATATTGCATAACTTAATGAAAAGCGATAAATGTACACTAGGGAAAACTAGGAATATTTCTAAATTGAAGTCGGTGAAAAATGCTACAGAAAATGGTTTTCAATTGTGACTTGCAGACTCTCGCTAGATACTTGAAGTTCTTGCAAATTATAACGGATTGCCAGAAATGTTTTCTTATCAATATCTTAAGACCGAAATGAAGTATTGGTATAACTCTACGGTAGCTGAATTCTTGTTTTACGAACTAATCTGTGCCTGAAAAGAAACATTTATATTAAATCGGAATAGGCTCAAAATTTTCTGTTGCGTTTGACAAGTACTTAATCAGGCGCAACTTTCTTTTTCAGGACTAGTCTCGTTCATGGAGTTTGAGTTCTGGATACTGAAATGGATTGTCCTTGCTCTTGGTGTGATCATCCTTCTTGCGAATTCTCAGGCGCTTTGAAATGAACCCCTGCAGGATAGTGAAATATCCACTGATGGACTCCCGTCTTGCATGCTTGGACAACCTTTCAAATGAATCAAGTTTATGGCAGAGTATACTGTTGAAAGTACGACTTGACCGTTACTAGTCACGACTCTGAGTAAATGTAGTTAATTCAAGTGTTCACGATATTTATCCATGGGAGAGAATTGTTCGTAACTATAAAATTCTTTCTACGGTTAGCCTTAAACAAAAATAATCATAAATACTTCTGTCCTATTATGTAGGGAACTTCAATGAATATCTATAGCAATGTACTAAGAACCAAGTTAAAGTTGCTAACTTTATTTTAAGAAATTTTTATTGTCTTGCTCTGATCCAAGTGTCGGATGAAATGGACTAACCAATAGTAAACTGTAAGCCAGTTAAAGGGTAGTACCGACACTGTATAGAAACGGATATCGACACGAGATTAAAATTGTCTCAATTTGCCACACGTACGATCTATAAACTTGCATCTAGTTTGATTCGCTCTGTGGGGTAGTATAATCTCCTGTAATATAATAACCGCCTATAGATATGCCAGTTAAAGATTTCTATTCCCGATAAAACGGTGTTATACTGGTTGATATAAAAAAATACAGCGACCATTTCCTTAAATTTCTTCATTCGCTCAATCTCGACGAGGTTCATTAGTATCGGAATTCTTGTCATGTTTCCTAAAATCACAACTACAATTTCCGTCCATCCGAGGTTTAATATAAAGCAGTTGCCAAACTTAATTTGTCTGTAAGCGCGTGTGTTAGTCGAGGGTTTTAAACTGGTTTTTATCGTGCCTTTATGCATGAGCCACGTAGATTACTACAATGTTAAGTTTATATCATTCAAATTAAAGATTCTTCGCTGAGTGAAGGTTTCTCGAATTTGCATGTCGTTAGCAAGAATTCTCTCAAACCATCGCATTAGAAATCGAATAGAATGCGTGATATATTAATAGAAAAAGAGATTAGTTCGACCAATTCTAAATTTTCACTTTGCGATCTACTGCAGTTGACTTGCATATAAGGATGCAAGCCTTGATGATGATTCAGTTCAATCGTTTCAAAGCATATAAAACTAAAAAATAAATTTCTAATCTAAAATTGCCAAATTACTCTCGTTACACTTAAAAACTAGGGTATACGAGGAATATGTTTTGGAATTCTAAATTCGACGCGTTTCAGGGTATTGTTAGTTCATATAATTCTTCAATAGCTATCGACAGTTACCAATAGCAATGTTCCAAATATAAAATTGCACTTCAATGCATACACTCGATCGGATAGGGCTGAGAAATGGATAGAACGTAGATTAGCACGTTAAGTAATATGCTGGCCCCCTGTTGACTTTCCGTTTACGCTGTTTGGGACCGGTGGCCTAAACGGAAAGTTACGGTCCCCAGGAACCAGTACTTAACGTGCTAACGGGACGGTTGAAGTGTAGATGTCAAGCCTGCGATTGATCGGTAGATAAGTTGCGTGGGCTAGCTGGGATTACGACTGCATCACTTTGTGTACTGAATTTATCGTGGAGGTGCGGGAATAGCAATGTGTTGAACCTATAGTGTAATTTGTGCTTGGAACATTGGTTGCGATTGTTCAAAAATTACATCTATAGTATAACTGCTAATAGACTACCTAAAATACTCGCGTTTAAATTGAAACTTTCGCAGATGTTCGTGTTCAAATTTTTCTGTACTATGTTAATGGCAGTAGAGCATGCTTATCCATCTCTTTAGACAATCCAACTATATTTAAAACTAATTCCTTTATTAAATGCTTGAGCGGAATTTATCTTATCGAATGCAGTTGAAATATAAATCAAAATATATTAACGGTGTTGACCAATTTTGTCACTAAGACTACGTTTATCAAACTATTCTGAATGTAAACTTCCAAATGTTTTAAACTGATTCCCGATTGATACTGTCGAAACCGAGCTAAGTTGATGATTAAACTACGTGTTTTTGCAAGTTCATTCACTAGTGATGGTTTGAGAACTTATTGAACTAAATTCGGATGTCGGTTTAGGTCTTTCTCTCCAACTCCTTCAACCATCTTAATTGTTCAATGAGTTGAAGAATTGGTCATATTTTAAACTAAATGCGAGTATCCAATCAAACTGCGAAGAATGCATAAGGAAATCATTTTGGTTATTTTTATTCAAATATTACTCTTGCCTTATCATTCGTATTGGTGTCGGTTTATTTCAAAACAATTTCTCGATATTTAGCATTATTAGCTCGCCTCGTATAGAAATAACCAAGAAATGGTTAACTAAATTCGCAAAATCGTCCGCTTCACTTGAATCTGTACAAAATTTCTTGCGTGTTCACGTCTTAATTACGATACTGAATATTTCGGTAGCTTTTAAGATAAAAATTATTTGGCAATTTTACCCTGCATGCCAATTTAAGTTTGGCATGTACTTTCCTTAAATGGCTGGAGCATTTTTATTTAAATTTCTTTAGTATATCCGAAAATTCTTGCATTGCGTAATTACTTAAATTTATATAAGACTACATTGAAGTTCCCTTACAATTTTAAATGCTTTATTTCAATTAAACTAGTATCTTTTATGCTAAGATATGGCTTGTATATCAAATGTGTACAATATTAAACGTGTTCTGTAGTGTCTTGAAACTATAATGCTGTTATCGAAGAGACTCGAATGACAAAGATGCCGCTTGTCCGCAGTCTCTAGTTACCAGACTTTGTTGAAATGGTTTGGTGTGCTTTTAGGCACAAGAGCCTGTTTTTAGGCTATGCCGAGCCAAGCAAGTGCTAAATTGGTGCTAGTAAGAACATCGGTCGTCTGCAAGAACTGTTGTTCGAGCCAGAATGTAGTTTTCATATTTTAACTCTCGATATTAATTTTAACTGTTAGTGTAATTATCATGAAAGTATTGATTGTTGTGTTAATTACTAGTGTACATATTTTCAAAAGGCTGGAAGGTGTATGTTTGACAGGATCTATTTAAATAATGGTTAAATCTAAATCTGTATATTGCCGAAGCGCCAAGTCTTGTTTCTTTAATGGTAGCTTTAGGTGCTTTCGAAAGCACCTAATAGAAATTCTTGAGTAAAGGGTTTGGAAATTCAAGTTCGTCAGAATTAAAGTTAATGACTTAATTCATGCTTCTAGACTTAACCAAATCATCAAGTTTAGCTAGACAAGTTTTAATTCAGATGATTGACGTTCAGCGTTGCGACTCTCGTGTGAAAATTTACTAGTTAACATCCCGACCAATTGATGCTTAAAACCTGCATCTTCGCAATGTGTTGGGCCATAAATATAACTAATCGATTAAAGATCCTGCAGTTATTTTGAAGAAATTTCTTTGAGACCAACAGTATTTTTGAAGATATACGTCAAAAATGTGAACCAGACAAGTAGACGCAGTTTTCATCTGAATTCAATTCGGAAACTTCAGAATTCAGACAACTCAAGAATTCGGATGTTTTCGTTCTAAATCAAATTTTTTAATAGAACCTTGACCTTTATTAGGCACAGTATCGTATGACAATCTTAAAAGACGAACGTAAATAGAATCCTGTAATGTTAATTATTTTTCGCTTTAGCAGAAGGCGGTTCGTTGGCTTCACCGGCAAGCTAACGGACTTCTGCTTCTAAAATAACTGAATCCTTTTGGTCGAGATGCCTGGCCACCATCCCTATCAAAACGATTCCAACAAAATTAATAAACGTGTTCGATTCAGTCGCTGTAAGCTTTAAAATAGGAGGAAAAATCGGCACGATCAATAAACTTGCAGCAATGGCTGCTTCAACATCAAATTCTTTTTCGAAGTATGATCAAATTACAATTTTGAAACTTAAAATTTGGATATGAGAAATGTATCGTGAATATTGGAGAAGTTTAACATACCAAATTACGAGTTCTTTCTAAATTAAATGTATTGAATTCAATATTCTCGAGGGTTGTTGTACGATACAAGAGTTTCTATATTAACCCCTTAAGGATCGCATTTTTTATCAAACAAAATGAACCCTCCTGTCTTGGAAAGGGGCTATCGTTTCCATTAATCTACTCCTACATAGGATACTAGAGCTTATGGATTCTATGTAACTTTTGTGTCAAATTATAAATCTTATTAATTAGTTTATGAACCTTAAATGTAACAACTCGATGCACGTCAATCTGATGGACGCGAGACTCTAGGGGTTGAAGTACTTCGGAAACATTTCCGAGCGGGCGTGATTGAGTATCAAAGAAACTGAACTTGTCTGGTTCATATTCGCGAGAAAAAAAATTTAAAATCCTGTTTATTTCCCATGTACTCCCTTGCTTTGTGTTGCAGTGTCTCCTAATTCTGAGAATTTCTTGCCGTATGTAAAGATACCAAGGGCATCGTAAAACAAGTTATCAATACTTAAGGTACCCTTCCAACACTGGGTATCTTGCCGAACTTCGTATAGACTAGGTATCCCTCAAACTGGCTGGCGGTTTTGCGTACTTATAATAGTTCTGCAACTGGTTTCTTAAGATATCAATGCGTGTTGATTGACGCACCTAGCAACTTCCTCCGTGGAGTATAATGCATTTAAAATGTTAAGCATAAATAAGCGATTCTTAAAATTTGCAATTAAATTGAATCCAAGGGTTCGATCTTTCACCAACTATTAAATTTCAAAAAAAGAGATATTCAAAGAAGTCTCGAATTTTTAATGCGATTCCACTTGGCGGACAAATTTTTAAAGTATAGATTTGTTTTTAAAGGGTAACGGAAAAAGTTGCGAAGAAAGATTGCCACTAGTTGTGCTAGCCAGCTAACTGACAATCTTCTAAATTCCTGAAGACGTTCTTGACCTCGATGCCTGATCAGCATCGAAGTCGGAATGTCTTGAAATTCGAGATCCTGTGGTGAAAGGCCGACTTGAATCGGGGTAAGAAACGCAGCGTGTAGAGCGACTGCGAACAAATAGACTTCAAAAAAACATTTATTTGAATTGCTTGCTGAATAGTGTTAAGTATATGAAACTCGAATGCCATCAATCATTTAGCAGTACTTGATGTAGCTTTGCCAATACAGGCGACTATAGTACAATTATACTCCAGAGTGAACTGCTAGGCACGTCACTGAACGTGCATAAAAACCCCCAAGGAACGAGTTGCAGAACTATTAATACAAGCGCGCAAAACGGTCCGCCAGCACAAATACAATTTAAGAATCTCGCGGTAAAAATTCCTTCGGTTTTGCTGGCGTTTTATATCCGTTTTAATTTTCATTACACAATTCTTAAAGCAACTAGTCGAAATCTAGTTTCCGAAAAATTTTGTATAAGTGAATTTCAACGGCAGCGATTGCGTTGAAAACGAGATAATCGACTTATTCCCTCAAAATTGGTAGTTTCTTAATTGGAGCAAATTAAATACCTCTACGGTGGAAAATTGCAAGAATTATCCGACCCACCTCTACATTGTTTCGCCTC
>BGPR01018089.1:19746-31384 GCA_013235015.1 Araneus ventricosus | reverse complement strand
AGCTAACAGAGAATACGCTATACTTCCGGCGCTGCACCGATGAATGACGTAATAGCTCGTGTTTCTACGCGTCTTGGGTTTACTTTCTATTAGAATTCGCCAACCAGTTTTTATTTTTTTTATTTCGTGTGCGCCAAAAGTTTCGCACTCAAGCAAAAAGAGAAAGTTATGTGGATCGATTCTCTTTTTTTCCTATTACATTGTTGATAATAATTGTAGGTTATCACGTAATATATTACGGATTTATATTTCAGATGTTATTAAATCATTTTAAAAATGTAATTGTACATATGTATATAATAATTTTAATATGTGTTTTATATTGGAGAATTCATTAATTGAAATTGGTTTACTATTACATGTCGTGTGTATTCGTGTCAGCCGTCACTAAAAAGTAGAAAATAAAATAAATAAAAAAAATTAAAGTATAAGCTTTTATTCGTGCGAAAAAACGAACGCAAAAGTTGAAAATAATTTTTCTGATTACAATAAAATGCATGGTTCGAATAAAAGCGTGGGCGCATTATATAGCACCTTATATTTTGTGTATATTTCCTTAAACAAATGTAACATGCCTAGAAGGTAAAGGCGTCCACGCTTTTATTCGAACGATGCATTTTATTGTAATCAGAAAATTAATTTCAACTTTTGCGTTCGTTTTTCCGCAGGAATAAAAGCTTACACCTTAAATTTTTTAAATTCATTTTCATCCTGCATTACGCGTATTGGATTCCAAAATTAATGGATGACAAAATTAAATTGGCACGTCAGACTTGATATGCACCACGTAAGCATGATTTGGCTTCATTCCTGTTTTTTTTATACATTAGCAACTGCCTTTAAAAAATATTAACGAATTTATCTTCACATGCGAGATCGTTTTCTTAAGATGATTTAAAACAGCCAGTAGAAGGAAAAAACATGCAGAAACAGACAAAATCAAGGAGAAAAAACTGTTATTGAAACCAGTAATAAAAAATACTTTCCGTAAATTCAAAAATAAGATGTCATTCTTAAATAAATATGCAATAACAAGCAAATAAATTATAATTCTTTTCGCTAATTCACACATTTTATATTTAATTTACGCTCGATTCGGTATTCCACTTTGAGATCAAATACGGTATTGAAAAATAGTCAAAATAATTCTTGATAAAGCTGTTTTATTCTATAAACACAGAGTTTATTGTTTAGCAACGGATTCGGAAACCCTCCGCGCTTTTGCGCATGCGCCGGGCGGAGTTATTTTCATCAAAATAGGAGGAAAGTGAAGATTGGAAGGATGATGTTTACATTTTACTGATCGTGATCTAACAAAGAACTCCGGACATGAGCTCGTATGACTCATTGCCTGACACCCCTTTCCGGTGTAAAATCGTCCAAAAGTGGTAGTCTCGGAATCCGTTGCTGAATAGTACTCATTGTTTGGAATGGCCTCGATTACTCTCTGACCAGACGGTTAGCGGAAATTGCGCATTTGGTTGTAAAAATAGTAAAATTATTCCCGGACTTAAGAATATAAGTTCGGTCTTTTTTTCGAGTTCAGCTTTCTTGTAGTAAAATGGAACTGCTATCGATCCGCATATGTAAATTTCTTAGCTATAGCATGAAGAATAGGTAGTTATTGGTTTAAATAATAAATAGTTATCAGTTATTGGTTTAAATAATAAATAGTTATAGGTTTAAGGAGGTATCACGGCTTGGAACTTCCCGAAAACGCTTAAATAAAAAGCGATCGAAATCTGGGATTCATGCATATCTTTATCTAATATACATAAAAGAAACTCAAACGCCATACGGAATGAATTACTAAAAATCAACTAACTAATATTATTAAAATTAATGCATTGTTAAAAGAAAGGTACATATTAAAACTGATATGGAAAATAGCTTTCAAAACACAAAGACTGAGAGGATGCATAATTTACGGAGAAAAACTTTAAAACATGTATTGATCATAAAATACAAAAAGTTAAAAGCTGAGTTGTGAAGATTTCTAAAACTAATCAATACCGCAAAGCGAATGCTCCTAAGTAATTAATTTTATGGGAAACTACCAAATGCATGCAGTGCATATCCGAGAATATTGCGTGCAGACATACACAGATACATATCTAAATATGCGAATACAATATATCGATGTTGTGCGGTGATATATTAATGTTGTGTCGCCTATAAACAGCGGTATTGTAGATGTTAATGTTCGATTTCAGTTACGTTTCGTTGATCTCACGTGGAAGATTATCATATTTAAGAGTGAATTTGAAAAACAATGAATTTTTTATCGCTGAGTTTTAAGTGATTTATTCTATGTTTTTGACTCAAGTACTATAAAAGCGTCATTGTAGATGCTAATGTTCGTTTTGTTGAGCCCACGTGTAAGATTATCATATTTAAGAGTGAATTTGAAAAACAATACATTTTTTATCACTGATTTTAAAGTGATGAATTCTATATTTTTGATTCACGTACATCCAGTTTTAATTCTGGAATGAAAATATCACATGTGACCCTTTAAATGAAACATGGAATCATTTCGACCCCTGCTCTAATAATAACCCTCTTTGAAAGTGTTAGCTTAACTTATGAACACAAAAAATAAAAAAAAATTATATTTTTATAATACTTTTTTAAAAAATTGTATAATTTTTACATATTTAATTAGTATTATGTATATTTAATTAGTTTATCATTTTCAAGCTGCAATATGAAGGGTACGCTTATAAGCCAGTGTCAAACGTGAAATTTATGTTTGATTCCTTTTATTGTTTCATCAGATTTGTTCATAAATTTCTTCTAAGATCTCTTTTAGTAGCAAACCTTTTCCTCTCGTTCAATTTGACTCAAAAGTGGAGTTCTTCTGACTCACAGTACTTGGGAAAATTTACCTTCTGAACTGGAGCCAGTCGACTCTATACAGAAGACAAGTCATCCTGAACTGGCTCGAAGCCTGTTCATAACATAGCTTGGACGAAAAGTGATTCCATTTTCCTTCATCAACAGGATCTCAGTCAGAATGGGGGCCTTTGCGGGGGGGGGGGGGGATTCATCATAATTCCACGTTTCGATTCCAAAGTTACTCGTTTATTTCGATATAGAAAATCACCCGTTATTGCATGACGGGTGGAAATTGCTTCTTCATTCGAGAGATTTCCCTTCAAATTCGACGTGTTTAAATAGATATATATGCGAGAGAAATGTTTAACATAGATAGAAAACAAATAAAATAAACATATGTTTTATGACAGGAAATATTTTTTTATTTGTATACTTCTTTATTGAAAAAACCTCTTGGTAAACAGCATTCCGTGTGAAGTATTTTTCGCTGTTTAACAATTTTATTATAATTTAATAACCATGAAATTTTCAGCTTGTCAAACGTAAGTCAAAAGTTAAAATTTCGAAGGAATTCTTTTTCCAAATTCTAAGCAAAACAAAGCACTTCTCTTCTTGTCAAACGTTGCCAAAAAATATTATCAAATTATATCATCACGATTGCAATAAATAATTCGACGCATCGTGGCGTCCAAACTGTATCAGGCGCATGATATACCACTGACGTAATTTACTACTTTCTATTAAAAACGAAAAGTAATTTGAAATATATGATTAACATAATTTAAAATTTCTTGGGAACTATTGATCATAGCGCGATAAATTTTATATCAATCGATAGAAAATTTTATTTCACTATTTTAGAGCTGTTAAATTTGAAATTAGAACGACAATTACTCTTTTAAATTTAAAATTACTGAAATTTAGGTTCTCTAACAATGAAATAATGCTGTTTAACGTCTCGCAGTGCTATGGCTCGAGTTTTAGTGTTCGTGACGTCAGAGCGTTACCGAGAGACAGATCTGGGCTATTATATTAGTAATTTATTTTTCATTTACGTCATTAATGCATTAAGGCACTCCATCGATATTTATATTGAAAATAAATAAAGAAAAGATACTCCAGCACTTATACCTCTAAAAAGAAGTAGACTATTTAGTCGTCTGAAAAATATGGAATATAATCGGAGAGAGCTATATTGCAACTTTTATACACAGAAAGGTTCTCGACAAATACTGCATCGTGCCAATAGGATATAGTTAGAATTGAAAGGAATTCGAACCAGAAAAGTTTGTTATAGTTTGATTCTGATTAGTTTCTTAAAGGTGAAACTAAATAGATATATTGATTCTAACTTCAAGTACGAACTAGCTACGTATAACTTTGCATCAAAATTTTTATCGCATATATATTTTAAAGATTTTACTACGATAAGCTATCATCTATACTTATAAAAGGCAATGTTTGTGTGCGTGTGTTTGTCTGCGATGTTCAGGCGAATCTATCGCACTTACAGCCATGAAATTTGGCACACAGGTAGTCGTAATAGTGACTGAATGCACCTCGAAGCCGAAATTTTAAAATTTAATCTAGAAAAATTTTAATTTAATGTTTTGTGTTGTTTTGGGTGATTTTTCGCACTAATTTCTCAATAGCGTGATTTTGGATAATCGTACGAAAAAAATAGATACATCATCGGAAAGATCACGCGATTTCCATTCTAATGAAGTTAGTTTTGAATTTCTAACAAAATTTACTGGATTTTAAGGAATTTTTAAAAAAATAGTTAGTTTTGCCATCGGAATGTTATTTTTGTTTTTAAATTTGTTGCATCCGAATTTCTAATAACACTATTGAATTCAATATTTTTCAGCTTATAACTAGAACGGTTCTGTCGTATTTAAAACAAGAACGGTTAAAATATTTTTTCCAGTTTTTTTAATTAATTTTTTCCTGTGCAGATGAAAGTTATTTTTCTCTAGCTAATTTTCTCCCGCGACACTTTTCCGGAACACAGCTGTCTATGTGATTGGTTGAAGGGGAGGTGACGTCATAGCCTTGAATTGGGTGACTGATTATTATTTTCGGCAGTATCTTAACGTATTTATTTATCTCGCATACCTTGCTTGCAGTACAATAATTTTCACGTTGCAATTTTTTAATATTGTTTATCGCGAAAAAAAAAAAAAGCGGGAAAATCTATAATGGGCATCTTTTGTTTTGATTTTGTTTTCAAAACTTTTTCATGTCATTGTGGGAGTTTTTTTTTTCATTTTGTTGAAGTCCTGATTCCACGGACAACGCCGTACGCGTACTGCTAATTAATATAAGAAAAATAGCTAGTTCTCAAATATGTAATTAGAACACTTATGACAATTTAATGTCATAGCAATGTAAATAAATGTTTTCACATTTATTTATTTTTCAATAGGTAGAGATTATAGATTGAATGACGCTTTAACAGTGATTTGATTGTTTATTATGTTCTAAGCGATGCGTTTTAGAATACAATTGATAAACTTGAAACGAGTTTGATTTTAGAATAAATAAGTTATGATTTCCATAACATTGGCAACTTATTTTACATATTCGAAGAAAATACTTTAATGAGTCTGAGTTCCTATCTAAAAATAGCATAAAGTAACATTCGTGCGTATTTTTAAAATGCTGCAGATAAGCTCTCGTGAAATTTATTTTTAAATAAACAAACTGAGATTTAAGATACAAAAAACATTTTTTTACGATGTAAAATAACATTTACTTCATGAGAAATGGAAATTTCAACAATGAAAAAAAAGTACACGTGTATTTTATAATGCTGTTGACAAAAATATTATCTTTTGTGTTTGGAATAAACAGCTTCAAATTTGATATGTCATTTTGCACAATTTTAAAAACCATTAAAAGAAAATGCATTATTTTTTACAGATACACAAAAAGAAAAATTCATGAGTTTAAAATTTTACGCACTGAAAAACTCGCATTTACATAAAACGACTGTATGGAACATTTACACTTCCCGCTTTCTTTCTAGAATATATTTATATAATAAAGCATTTCCTATTTCAATGAAAGAAAAATAACGAAGAAAAAAAATGGCATCAATAAAGAAGAATGCAAAAATCGTCTGCTTATATTTAATATGATTAAATAACATCGAACGGAGAAAAATTCCAAGAAGGGAAAACAGATTAACTTATATTGATTTTGAAAAGGCATCGGAGCATCATTTCTTTTTAAAGTTGCATCGAAAAGGTAAATACATATCTTATTAGAATGTAATCTTTGAACGAATAAAAATTCGAAGCGACGTTTTCGTAAATAAAATGTAAATCTTGCGAGTTTTTATTGAGAGATGATATCAGAATGCTAATATGAAACTGGATCGTCTCGACGACAAATATGTATACGAGAATAAATGAGAATTTTCGAATGGCTTTATAAATATTAATTTCGGTTTTTTTATTACTGTTGAAAAACTATTAATGTTTTCGTAGATATATATATATATATATATATATATATATATATATATATATATATATATATATATATAAGCTACTAATTTTATTGTCGAAAACTACATATACTTGGATTGCCCTTTTTTAATAGTTTTGATAGCAACAGAGTTCTTTTACATGTTAACATCTAAATATTCAAACTTACCTTTTGTTTTTAGTATCTATAGTATTTTTAATTTTTTAGATTTTATTTTAGATTTGGTAATTTTGTTTAATTAATGAATTTTAGTTTATGAATTGCATTTTGATATATCTTGTTTACTTTGTTTTTGTATATTCATATATAACAAGTTATATTTTGGTTTTTATACATATATATTTGTTTTCCGTAAAATATTATTGAAAATTTATTATTGGTTTTGAAAGCAATATATAAAATAAAAGTATGCTAGGAGAGAAGAAATTATTTATTGTTGTATCATTTTAGTTAAAAATTAATCCATTGCAGAACTTATCAAATAGATTTGGAATATATTTAACATCATCTCTTTTGCATTTAGTGGAATTTTTATTCGTTATTTATAAATCTATCTAAAATGTTTCTCGAAACTTCGAATCTTTTTCATGAAGGCATATTAAAGAAAGCTCTTATATTAAAGCATTTTGTTTTTTACGTAATAAATGCAAGTAAATTGAAAAATTATATTAAAATTTGTAATAACAAAATGTAAATAATTTGTACAAAAAATTTAATATTTTATATAATAAAATGTAATAATTTCGAATGCGATTTTTTATGGAATAAAGTAATTCAAACCGAAGTCACAATTTCATTTTCTCAGGAAAGACAATTTATCAAATCTGAGAGAAATATGTAAATTACTACCATGAAATCCACTTTTTCAACGCAATTTAATAAATATATTTATATTTTGCACATTCTTCGTATTTTGTTAGTTCTTTTCGGATTTTGCAACATTTTGGAATAAAAAAAATTGTAATGAAATTTAAAACTACAATGAAGACATATTACCGTAAATATAAATATTTTTGACAGTAGTATGAAAAGTATTACATTTTTCTTTGAATAAAAAGACATTTACAGCATCGTAAAATAATAACCCAACAACTTCGTTATGTTTATGAGCACATTTCTGTAGGCTAATAATGCATATTATTTTATAGAAAATATTAAACCAAGATATATACCTTAAAATATAGAACTTCAAATATGAATTTTTACAATACAACGAACATGTTTGTGTTTCTTTGTAGTATATGTTTTTGGATAAAAATTTTATGTAAATTTAAAAAAAAAATTTCTTTTTTGCCATTAAATTATATGGAATTTGCAATAAAAGAGACATTTAATATGGAACAAGAGATTAGTATGAAGATTGAACTGGAAATTCGAATTTTTACATAGAAAACTATATCATATTATTCTTATGCGAAATAAATTTTACAATTTTTGCAACGAAAGTTTGTGTAGTTTTAGCATAGATATGAGCAAAAAATATGAAGTAATTTTTGCCGTGAAAAATTGTGTAGTTTTAGCAAAGATATAAGCAAAAAATATGAAGTAATTTTAGCTTCTGGTTTTGTAAATATTCAACTAGATATATAAAAGAAGAACGAATTTCAGAAAAATATAAATGAGAAACTAATTTTCATGACGACGACACGATTCAGAAGTTATCCGAGTACTGTATAATAATGTTGTAGGATTTGCATACCTTAAGGTATTAAAATGCATGAAAAAAAAAGGAAAAAAATTAAATTTAGTTTAACAAATGCGATTCTTTGGAGATATGTTTTGGGATATCCGAACCATGACATCAGCTATGCAGATCGCATCAGAAAAAAATCTTAAATAATAATCTAAATCTTCCGGAAAAAATCTTACGAAGACTTTGGGTCAAATTCCATGTTATGCATTCTTTGGTTGATAATATTTTGCAATGAAAAGCTGCCGATTACTTTGATAATAGAAATTGTAACGGGTGTCGTAACTTTTTCATTCAGTCAAATTTAATGCTTTGATAGAAATACAAAAATAATTGGTATTTAAATCTCTCAGTAAAAGATGACCTGTAACAAATATCGTAAGTTGCCAAGTGTAAATAAAATTTGAATTATATTTTCGTGTACTAAAGAATTTTTAACACAGCAAACGCGTACGATGTCGAAGTCTAATGGTTGATTAAAGAAAGATTTTTAGTTTAGTTTAACGGAATGCTTTTCAAGAGTTGTAGGAAATCTGGGTTAGACCTAAGTAGAAATCTTTTATTTGTATGGTAAATGTATGCAAAAAAATTAAATAATATAATGTTGCAAAATAGTTAATCTGTTCACTTTGAATCATTTATTAGAAATCAATGAATTATTTTGTTATGAACAACATTCGAAAAAATCTTATTATTAATTTTTAATATAAATATTACAGAGAAAAAAAACTAAAAATGTTCGTTACAAGCAAAATAACTGAATTCAATAGAGTTCTTCTGTGTCTTTTTCGTTTCAAAATCTGTTTCTAAATAAATATTACATTCAGCAAATCTAAGATTTATTTCAAATCAGAACTTTAAAAAAATCATAATGCAGTCTTTAAACCGATATTGCAACAAACTGACAAAAAGCGCCAATTGAAAATTTAGGACCTGTTTTCTATCGAACGTATTTATTTGATACAAAAGAAATCTATCGAAGCTAGATGTAAACAAATAAATTATGCATGTCGTAAAAGATGATAAAAATTACCTTTGCTATTTGAAAACAAAAGAAAATGCAGCGATATTTTTCAAACAGATTATAAAAAAAAGAATTTACTGCTAAGAAAAGAAAAAATGCTTTGTTTTAATAAAGTAAATAAATACACCGTGCCTTAAAAGAAGAGGTAAATAAACAAGTAATCTCACCCAATCGAACATTATTTGAATGTAGAACAATTTTTCGACAATTCATCGCCAGAAGATTAATTTATAGGTAAAGAGGAAAAAGCTTTTTATAATTTTTTCTTTATCTCAGTTATCTTCATCTTTAATTTTCATCATTATTTTAAGACACGATTTTTATAGTTTTATTATTTTAAGATTTAATACTATGACGATGCACACCTTAACTGAAATTAAATAGGCTAACTTTAATGTGTATTTTTTTACTGCTGTTATAATTGCAAAAAATTGATAAGCGTTTAAACATGGCTTTATGTGAACAATAAAAACTTCATTAAAATTAAAAGTGTTAGTTGAACTTTAGTGCAATACTGGTAGCGTTAAATGTTCCATAAGCGGAAAACAGTTTATTTAAATTATAATTTTATGCAATAATTAAAAGTGAAGTAATACGATAGATATTTGTTCAAAAAGGCAATTAATTAAATTTGAATTATATATCTAGTTAAAATCCCAAAAAAATTTCGTGTCCATAGCACAAATTTCTGCAATTCACCATAAAATTAAATTGCCATTCATATTTCAATGTGAATCCTCTTTAAAATTATGCCAATTTTGATATA
This sequence comes from Araneus ventricosus, assembly GCA_013235015.1. Classification (NCBI taxonomy): domain Eukaryota; kingdom Metazoa; phylum Arthropoda; class Arachnida; order Araneae; family Araneidae; genus Araneus; species Araneus ventricosus. The sequence goes on along the minus strand of BGPR01018089.1, from coordinate 21,571 downwards.
ATTTTCCAAGAGGTGACATTGACTTGATTCGAAAATGATGCGCCGAATTACGAATCATTATCAAAGACAACTACTTTTAATCTCAAGGTCATATAGATGTGATTCCGTTTGTAAGTTGTGCAAGCTAACATCTGAGCTGCAATCTTAAATTTTTTTGTTTGAAAAAGATCTTTTATTTACAAATCTTTACTGTTGCTTTTCATTTATCGATCTTTTTAAAAGTTTGCATTCGTTTTTTTTATATTTCGTTTCTATAAAAATATTTTGTATGCCGCAATTTTATTTTTGTAGCACAGTGAAGTTGATGATAGTGAAATTAATTTTTATCATTAATTTGCATGACATTTTTTTTTTCATTTTAAAGAGAAAATCTGCAAAGATTTCGGAGCATACATTCAAGGTTGCGCTGCATAAACAAATCAACGTGCGTAAACAGCGGTCGTTGCGACGTAAATAAAAATCAACGCTATCGCATATCTGCAGCAAAACTGCATCAAATACAAAAGCATTCGGCACTTGCAACGACACAAATGCACACAATAAAATGACATAAACGTCATTAATTAGCCCACTATTAAATTAACCTGCAGTGATAAAAAAAATGCACAATTCGGAGTAAGTCCCTGCAATGACACTTTTTTTGCAATTTGCACATTTCGCGAACCCCATCAACAGGTGCAAACCACAGAAGGTAACAATCTGCAAACTCACCGGCCACATTCGCCCCTTTGTGCAGTGTTGATCCGGGGGCCTCGCTTAATCCGGAGCTCCGGTTTTTGGTGACAGCCATATCGTACGAGCCCTCTCCCGTTTTCGCCTAGCATGGATTTCTCTTGCCTATTTATCCAATAAAGCACTGGCCTCTACAGCAGTTTCTACGAATCCACCATGCTGCCATCTGGCGGAAGGCTCCGACATCACGATTGTTGATCCGGAGGGAAAAAGGATTTTGGAAGGGGAAAAAAAAGGAGCAGTTCGGTTGAAAAAGGATTTTGTTTAGCTGAGCGGGGAGATATCGCTTCGTAGATCAGGTATCAGAAGTGCGAAGTTCTTTTTTTCTCCTTCATATATACGGAAAGATTTTTGAGATGCAATACGCAAATATATTTTGTTTAAAGATATGATTGGTTTGTTTCATAATATTATCATATCTGCTGGTTTTCAATTCTCCTGATAATTGCAGTATTAATATTTTTTAGACATACAACCTATTATTGAGGGGATAATCTCGATAATATATATTGATAATTTTCTGTAAAGTTAGCGCATTGCCTCCTTTATAAAAGGAAAAAGTGTTCATTAAAAATGTAAAATGTTTTCATGAAGCAGCAGTTGTATGTAAGTACATATAAAAAAATTATTAAAAAATTAACTATTCTTCAGTGTTTAAAATGTGGATCTCATGCATTTTTTTATCATTTACTCCCATTTTAATCGATGATTTAATAGCTGATTAAAAAATGTAAAATATTTGTATATAGCAAAAGTTATATTTAAGTATCGAGCATTGAAAAAGTAATAATTCTTCTGTCATCTTTTACTCTCATTTTAATAATCTATTACGGATACAAAATTAATTCAATTCCGTTTGTGTTAGGATATACTTTTTATTACATTTTTAATGAATAATTAAATGCAAGGATTTTAATTCTTATGACATCATTATAAGAACATATATTATGAATGCAATTTGATCCTGCATTGCTTCAGATACGCAAGTAGATTAGGTAAAAAATTTTTAAATATTTCTGTTACGTGTAATATGGATGCAGCACGAGCAAATTTTCACCTCTCCGCATAGTAGCGTTTGTAAAAAATTCTTAAA
>BGPR01018089.1:0-17499 GCA_013235015.1 Araneus ventricosus | reverse complement strand
AACACAAAATGCGAAGAAGCTGAACACAAAATGCGAAGAAGCTGAACACAAAACTCTCCACATTCAATGACAGATTTTGACGATATGAGGCTACAAGCGCAAAATTGTTTTAAGGCCCCTTCTCTAACCCTGTCGTAAATTCATCGTCTGCTTAGCATTCCGATGTGCGTCGAATAGATTTTGATGCTCTTTCCAAGATCTCCAGGCACGAGGTTAGAACCTCTAGCACATGTGCGAAAAACCGCCACTGGACAAATTGTTAGTGTTTCCATATGTCCCATATAAACGGGACCGTTATCGTATTTCACTACTCAGTCCCATATTACTATTTGTCCTGTTTTCTCCCTAAACTTTGCGTGTGATACCAGGAAGAAATAGAATGTAATATTGCATATTTATAAGTAGGAAGCATCTATGTTGGAAACACTGAGACCAGACTATTCAACCATTTCATATAGCTAAAAGATTATTTAGAGTATCTGGAGTAAGTATAGAAAGCAATAGCTAAAAGAGACAGAAAACAAAACCAATTTTACTGGTGCGCGCAAACGCTGCTGCATCCAGGAAAAATTGCGATGACAAAGATTTAAAATAATTGAAAGAAAAAACGTAAAAGATATTAAAATGTAACAAAATTAAAGATATACAATTGAAATAAGCCAAGGAAAAAAGAATCCATTTGGAAAAAAAGTAATCGGAGGTCACTCTCCATTTTGGATTCTAATTGGAGTAGGTTTTATATCGAGGAAAATGACTTTAAGGTCAAAATTAAAATTTTCCTCGGTGGCCTGAACCTATCCCGGTAATTGGAAATAAAAAAAGAAACACTAATTTCACAAGAAAGAAATCAAAACAGTCTTTACCAGTAAAGCCTACCAGTTGTCATCATGACAAAAAACAGACGCTAACCCCAAAAAAAGGATGTTTTGTCTACAGGCATGAGCACCATCTAGTTATTTAGAGAAAAATGATACCAACCAAAACTGCGAAGCAACTATGAAATTGAGAATGGAAGAGAAATGGCTGAAGTTTTGTGTAGATACAAAGTATATTGATTAGAAGTTATGTCTGATAAAGCTATGCGAATACGTATTTACCATTCCAGCCCACAATGCAAATGTGGCGAGAATATTCCTTAATGTGAACTCATTGGTTGGACGAAAGAGACAGGTTGTCAGCGGAGATAATTGAAGCCATTTTGATTTGCCGTTATAATTTTAAAATGACTTGCGCTCAATTTTATAATTATGTGAATGAAGGAAATGGCATAATTAAGAAAGTAAAATCAATTTTAAAATATGTCTGGGCTAAAAAGTATTGCCTTACATTTTTTAATTATTCAACTTGTTCATTTTATTAGATTGCTTAAACTTTATTGATTTTTTTTATCAGAGTAAAATAAACCATTACCTACCCACTTTTTTCATGTTTTATTTATTTAGCATTTAAACGTCCCGTATCAATGCTTGGCGATTATGGCAACCCTACATATTGTGGAAGTATACGAGAGAGTTGCCAGAAGAACACTCGGGCTATTTTTTAATTTGCTATACACTTAAGCTCCTAAATGTTCGCATTTTATAAGATATTTTTATCCAAAAATGCTAATATTTTAACTGTTTATTTATTTATCTTATCTTTAAAATTACGAGTGCTTAAATAAACTATTAATTTAACAAATTTAATCATTCAAAAAGGATTTTACATTTTAATCCTTAAAGATCCCGGGCAAGGACCCAAAATCTATAGTAAATCTATTCTTCCCATCTCGGTCGAAGCCAACAATTCTATAGGAGGTGTGGGTGGTTAAATCCCAAACCCACCTACAGGTAAAAATTACTTTATCTACGGAACACTGTAGGAGAAAATGTACCAAAGATAAAAGAGGAGAAATAGTATTTAAAAAGTAAATTATTTATTTAAGAAATAATAATATGAGAGATTGGTATGTACATATGGGTATTTACATCTGGTTAGACAAAAAAGAGATTTAGGGTTTAGACATTATTAGGGTTTTAAGGTATCCGAACGTGTTCGGAGCACTTTTTTTAAAAATTGTGAAATAGAAACACCAAAATATGTTTTTTAGATTAGAATTTAATAAAATATTAATATTAGAGTATGATTTTTGTGTATAAATTATTATAAATTTACAAAAATCTTGAATTTCTGCTGCTTTTTAGAGGAAATTCCCCAAAAATTCAAACATGCTAGAGGTCAAACTTTTGTAATAATTCAAATAAAACTAATACTAAAATAAACTACATACTATGGACTAGTGCTTGTACTAGAATCTTAACATTCTTTGGATAAATAAAAATTTTAGAGCTAATCGAACAATCATTATAAGATTTTCAGCAAATTTTTTATGTCATTTTTCAAATAAAAGGCCATAATTTTAAAAAACATATTGTTACAATATACATTATTCTAGTACATTCACTAGAGATACATTTGAAGAAAGTGTTCACAAAATTTCAGAACAATCGAATGATAATATCTTGAGTTATCGTGTTTGAAGTGTGAAAATTATACATAAAATCTAGTTTTGAGAAAAATCAAATTTTAATTTTGCCACGTGCTTAAATTAAGTGTTTAAACATCAAAAAAAAATTCCTAAAAATGTACTAACATCATATTAACGTGAAAAAATGCAGTTTAAAAGAATTTTTGACAGGTTTCTGTCCCTTTAAATGACAACTTCCAGTTATTTAAACACCCACTTCCGGTTTTCGGTTTGTTATAAAACAATTAATATCTCATCTTCTAATTAACGTACCGACAAAAGTAAATATGTTTTAGAAAGGTAAATGAATGAACTATCCAAAACATCAAAAATTAAAAAATGGGAATTTTGACCGAAAATCGACTTTTCAACGTGTTCGGATACCTTAATTCTACGTAACAGTTGTAGAAAACTTCGCTTACAATAGTTTAAAGAATATAGCCAGTACCATCGCCGCTGTGCTACCAGGGGAGAGACCCCCGTAGATAATTACGCTCGCTAACCTACCGCATGTCCGTTCTTCTTAACTTCAATAAGCCATCTCCCCCGGATTAAAACATTACACTCGGTTTTAACTCAGAGATACACCAACGCATCACGTGATTTGTGAGGCAATAGCACGTGATCTTATCTTTCGATATCTTTCTGCTGACTGCATTTATTCAAATAAGCTTGTTCGGCGAGTGAAAAAATATTAATAGGAAGGAATTAGACTTGCGCTATTAAAGATAGACGGGAAAAATACAATTCCCACATTCATAAAAGAATTTACCAACTTATTGCATATATCTTGCAAATAAGAACGGGCAATTTTATTTCGGCGTTCATATCCAAAACTTAAACTCAAGTACGCAAGTTTTCCAATTCGGAATCTGGAACGGTTTATTCAGTTATGCTTCCTTTTAGTTATTTCGGCCGCAGAAAAAGCTCTGATTAATTTCACAAATGAATAGTTTCCTCCGTTTTTTAATGAGCAGCTTTTGTTCAATACCGTAGAAGAGTTTTTTAAGGAAGAGAAAATAAATGAAAATGTAACAAAGAATTTTTTTCTTTTGTAGGAACGTGATTAAGTTAACAAAATCGTTTCCATTTTTACATTATTGTGAACTAGAAGCGATCAATTAGACGAAGAAGAAAACAACTCCATTACGATAAAAATTTTAAATTAATGCAAGAAATCCTCAGTTTCTTTTTTTAATCTCTACTTTCTTTATCTGTAGTATCAGATACTGAATTAAGAAAAGAAAATTTATGCTAACAATTTTCCTACCACTAATTTAAATTAAGCGGTAACTAAAATTAACACGAATAGTAACTTATATATGTTATTCAAAACACGGAAAATTAGCAGGAAAAGTTTAAATAAAGTAACATAATGAATTGCAAAATAAAGCAATTGAAAATGTGGAAGCAAAATAAAAAATGCAAAAATAATAAATATAGACCAAAATAGTAAACATAGAAAGAAAAATAGTATAAGACCAAATAATAAAAAACACATCGTATTTTTTTCTTTTCTTTTGGAATCCTTGCTATGCGTGACTCTTGAAAACGTGCGTAGCCAGACACACTCCATTTTGAGCTAGTGTTTTTACTTAGTTCTTTTAATTTGTAATCTCTAAAATATTTGTGCGTTTTATTTATTTGTTTTAGGCGGGTTTTGTTCGCAATTTTATACATATCTAAAATTCTGATGATAAATTTATATGTAAAATTTCATTGATCTAATGTGTTGCGATTCATGATTTATTGTATTCACACCCATGCTGACGGGTTGATAGACAGATTTGATCGAAGACTTGATAGAAATCTCCAATTTTGGTCTAAAGACCACTTTTTGATGTAAAGACTGTATTTTTATCTTTTTTAAGAACCATCGACACTATCTCCCCTTGACTTTCACTATATATATACAATATGGAACGTTTTGTGTTAAGCTTCGTATCAGAGTGAAGAAACTCGAACATACATTTTATATATCTTCCCTTCGACTGTCTGCGTCCAAAATTTGATACTGAGCAACAATTTTAGTGTCAAACCACACACCAAATTTTATTCATATAGCACATTGAACTCTCGAATTATCGCGTTTACAAACCCATAAATAGACAGACCGACAGACAGTCAAGCCTTTGACGAATTTGGTACAAAATTTGAAAGTTATATAAAATTCTGATTATACAACTCTACTCGAAATTTCATTCATCTAATTTATTGCGTTTTTGAGTTATCGTCTCTACGCTAACAGACAGATTTTCCGTAAACAAATGCCGTCAAAATTTAATAGAAATATACAATTTTGGCGTAAAAACCACATACCAAATTTTATTCTTCTGGCTTGTTGATGGTTTAAATTATCAAGGAAAAATTTTATTCATACAGCACGTTGAACGCTCGAATTATCCAGTTTACAAACCCATTAATAGACAGACCGACAGACAGTCAAGTCTTTGACGAATTTGGCACAAAATTTGGAAGTTATATAAAATTATGATTATGCAACTATGCGCCAAATTTCATTCATCTAATTTATTGCGTTTTTGAGTTATCGTCTCTACGCTAACAGACAGACTTTCCGTAGACAGATGCTGTCAAAAGTAGATAGAACTCTACAATTTTGGCGTAAACACCACATACCAAATTTTATTTTTATGGCTTGTTGCTGGTTTAAGTTATCTTGTTCGCAGACCGACATGATTTCTAAAATTGTTTTTCCGAAAACAGGATACATTAAAATATCGAGGTCGAATGTTTTGGCGACGACAATACTTTCTCCTTCTATGCGAGAAACAAAAAGGGTTCAAATTCAGTTTATTAATGGTAAAAGCCTTGTTGTACAAATTTTATCTCTACAAAATATACTTTTCCGGCATGGATTTAAAAGACGGTGTATTACAGAAAAGGGAATTTTCTAGAAGGAAGAGTTTTCTAGAGACGAAATTCGTTAACCTTTTAGAGGGAGATAGAGTTCCGTCAGCCGATGCGATGAGTGTTACTTTCGATGCAACTAGACTTAAATTTTGTAACTTACTCTCCTGTAGTTTCGCGTATTTGTAAATAAATAAATGCTTGTGTTCGTCTATCCATATGAAATCCGTTATTTCTAAAAAGAATCGGCGTCAGGTTGGCTCAACCAACTTTATCAAATCAATGAGGTAATTAAATAAGGAATGCACTAACACTTTAGTTTTATTCGGTACGCATATAGCGCTACTTTTGTAACAACGTACAGCCATTACAAAACTCGTAAATTCTATATCAAGTTTTAATCTTCATAATATTCCATAACCATTTTTTTATTGAGCAGAATATTTTTCACATCACTATTAAAATATATTTAGTTGATCCATTCAAGTTCAAAGATCAAGCACTTAATATTTAGATTACGGATAGACGAAATCAGAAATATCCTCTTTAAACGAGTCTTCTCTCACAAGAAAAAATATGTTTATTGTGCATGGAGTGATATAATGGTACAAGGGAATGAAACTATCTGCAGGATTATTATAGACTCCTTAGATTAGATACGCGAAAGGACCGAAACTCAACAGTTAGCAGTACATTATTTGAATAAACCCGTAAACAATGAAAAATAGTAGTGAAACAGCATTCGTATCGCCCGCATGGAAAATGACACAGAATTATAAAATTGCAGCAATTGTACTCAATGGTAAGGAGAATTCAGTGATACAATGCTAGTGAAGAAGTTACCAAAGAATTATAAAATTACAGTAATTATAGCCAGAAGGAGAAATACTAGTAGCAAAGCATCTGCCTCGTTAGGAAGGAGAATGTTGCATCATCATTAGGAAATTATAGTATGCGTATAAGGAAAAGAAAATCTAGAGGCACAATGAAAATGTTACAACATTGTAGAAATCAAAGCAATTGTACCCATAAGGAAAAATTTTAATAGTACATATCTGTACCATTAGGAAAGAGTATAGCATTATAGCCAGAAGGAAAATACTAGTAGTAAAGCATCTGTATCGTCAGGAAGGAGAATGTTGCATCAAATGTCATTAGAAGAGTATAGCACCTATGCGTATAAGGAAAAAAAATCTAGAGCACAATAGAAAATGTTACAACATTATGAAATCAAACAATTGTACCCATAAGGAAAAAATTTTAATATTATCTGTACCATTAGGGAAGTATAGCATTATAGCCAGAGGAAAATACTAGTAGTAACATGTAATCGTCGGAAGGAGAATGTTGCATCATTAGGAAATTACCTATATGCGTATAGGGAAAATCTAGAGGCACAATGTTACAACATTATATCAACAATTGTACCATAAGGAAAATTTTAATAGTACATTATCTGTACCATTAGGAGAATTATAGCATTATATGGCCAGAGGAAAATACTGCTAGTAGTAAGCATCTGTATCGTCAGGAAGGAGAATGTTGCATCATCATTAGGAAATTATAGCACCCTATGCGTATGGGAAAAAATCTAGAGGCACAATGAAAATGCTACTTATTTAGAAATCAATTGTACTTATAGGGAAAAATTTTAATAGTACATTATCTGTGCATTAAGGAAGTATAGCATTATAGCCAGAAGGGAAAATACTAGTAGTAAAAGCATCTGTATCGTCAGGAAGGAGAATGTTGCATCATTAGGAAATTATAGCACCTAGTAAATATGGGAAAAAAAATCTAGAGAGCACAATGAAATGTTACAACATTATGAAATCAAAACAGTGTACCCATAAGGAAAGAATTTTAATAGTACATTATCTGTACCATTAGGAAAGTATAGCATTATATATGAAGGGAAAATACTAGTAGTAAAACATCTGTATCATTAGGAAGGAGAATGTTGCATCATCATTAGGAGAATTATAGCACCTAAATAGGAAAAAAATCTAGAGCACAATGAAAATGTACGTTACAACATTATGAAATCAAAAGCAATTACCCATGGAAAACAAATTAATAAGTACACACTATCTGTACCATTAGGAAAGTATAACATTATAATGAAGGAAAATACTAGTATATAAAGAAGTCTGTATCGTTAGGAAGGAGAATATTGCATATCATTAGAAATTATGTACACCCTATGCGTATAAGGAAAAAAAATCTGAGGCACAATGAAAATTGTTCATGGTATGAGAATCAAGAACAATTGTACCCATATAAAGGAAAATTTTAATAGTACCATTACTGCTTACCATTAGAAGAGTATAACATTATGCCTCAGAAGGGAAAATACTATGTAAAGCATCTGTATCGTTAGGAAGGAGATGTTGACTCATCGAAATTATAGCACCTATACGAATAAGGAAAAAAATCTAGAGGCACGACGAAAATAAAACGAACATTGTATGAAATCAAAGACAATTGTACATAGGAAAAAAACAATTAATAGTACACTATCGTACCATTAGGAAAGTATAGCATTATAGCCAGAAGGAAAATATCTAGTAGTAAAGCATCTGTATCGTTAGGGAAGGAGGAAATGTTGCATCATATCATTAGGAAATTATAGCACCTATGTAATATGAAAAAAAATCTAGAGGCACAATAAATGTACAACCTTATGAAATCAAAGCAATTGTATATGAGGAAAATAAATTAATAGTACACTATCTGTACCGATTAGGAAAGTATAAATTATAGCCAGAAGGGAAAATACTAGTAAAAAGCATCTGTAATCTTAGAAGGAGAATGTTGCATTATCATTAGAAATTATAGCACCTATGATATAAGGAAAAAAATCTAGAGGTACAATGAAAATGTTACAACTGAAATCAAACAATTGTACCCATAAGGAAAAACAAATTAATAGTACACTATACGAATACCATTAGGAAAGTATAAAGACATAAGCCAGAGGGAAGAAATACTAGTGTAAAGCATCTGTATCGTTAGGAAGGAGAATGTTGCATCATCATTGAAATTATAGCACCTATGCGTATAAGGAAAATCTAGGGAGACACAATGAAAAATGTTAAGCATTTGAAATGCAAGCAATTAACCCATATAGGAAAAAACAAATTAATAGTACACTATCTGTACCATTAGGAGAGTGTAGCATTATTATGCCAGAGGAAAATACTAGTAGTGAAAGCATCTGATCGTTAGGAAAGAGAATGTTGCATCATTATGAAATTATAGCACCTAAGAAAAAAATATGAGGCACAGTATGTGGTACCACCGTAATGGAAAATTCACAACCCATTATGAAATCAAACAATTGTACCTAGGAAAAACTTCAATAGTACATCATCTGTATCATTAGGAAAGAAAATGTTACAGCATATGAAATCTAGAGGGAAGAATATTAACTGTATCTAGAGGGAAAGAAATATTCTAGCATCTGTACTCGTTGTCAGGAAAATTCCAGTATTATCGAAACTATAGCGCAACTGTAACAAAAGAAAGCAATTATAGTGGCGCAAGATCTGTAGCACCGCCGTAAGAAATATTGATCATTATGAACATACAGACAAATGTATCAGAAGAAAAAATTCCAGTGTAAAGCATGTGCCGTCATAAGAAAGGAGATGTTGACACATTATGAAATCCCAACAACTGTACAAGAGAAAAAAAATTTAGTAGTAGCAATCCTTTGTACCTTTAGGAGGAAAATTACAGCATTATGAAATTACATCTAACTGTGTCTTGAGGAAGAATATTCTAGCAATCTGTACCGCTTTCACAGGGAAATGATACAGTTATTACAGAAACATAACAACTGTATGAAGAAGAAGATATAGTGGCGCAAACACTGACCGCCCGTAGGAAAACTATTGCGTCATTATGAAACTACAGCAAATGTATCCAGAAGAAAAGAGATGGTGGTACAGTAGCATCTGTGCCCCGCCTTAAGAAAAAGTGTTACAACATTAAGAAATCACAACAACTGTACCCTGAGAAAACAAATTAGTAAGTACATCCTCTGTACCGTTAGGGAAGGAAAATGTTTACAGTCATTATGAAATTATACAACTGTATCCAGATGATGGGAAAGGAAATTCCAACGGTACAGCATCTGCATCACAGTAATGGGGAAAATAATGCATATTATGTATGTGTAAACTACAGAACTATATGCTCAGAAGAATACAAGTTCTATGAGGAATTGATATAGCACCCTAGTTGTATGGAAAATGTTACAACCGATATGAAATCACAATATTGTACCCAGAAGGAAAAAAATTCAGCAGTACATCATCTCTACCGATTTGAAAACATTACAACATTATGAAACTAAACTGCCGTCAAAGGAAAAAATATTCTATAATAAAACATATGATCGCTAGTAAGGAAAAATATTAAAGGCATATCAAATTACAGCAACACTCTTTTAAACATAATTTAAAATCATATTAAACTTAGTTAATCCACACACCGACTATCAAACTTGCCTCAATCTCACCCATTTCATGCAGTCGGTGATGCGATAGCCGGTTTGGCATTCGCGGAAACGCAGACGTTGAGAAGTGACACGTTATCCGCTCCGTTTCTCAACACCAATGCAGCACCCTGACTCTTCGACAGAGATTATTGGAACACTATAGAGCCATTATCGGCTGTTATTCCTTAATTAGTGGACTCGCCGATCAATGGACTTTGAATAGATCCAGTGACATCGACGAACGATTCCGGGGATTTAATTGCAAAAGGTTATATTCCATTTCAAATCACATGGAATCTTTGATGAGGACAGATTATTAATCTGGGGGCGTTGTTTGTTTCTAATGGGGAGATGGTTGACAAAGTAATGCATTCTTACTGACATGTACCTTTGTTTGAGGAAATTTAGGCTGCATTTTTAAAAGTCTTTAAGGGGTAAGAAAAAACAGAACCCCTTGAACAAAATAGAAGACGCACGAAGACATAAAAAGAACAAATAAATAACATAACAAAATTAATCAACATATGGATATATTATTTTTGTTAAATAATGTCACATCCCTAAATATTGTCATTTGAAAAAAGAAGGAAAGAAAATAAAAGCATAAGAAAGGCGCAGTTCGGGTAACGCCGTAGATTTTCCGTGAAAACGTCGGGATAAAATCATAAAACAAGTGTTTCGTATTAATATGTAAGTTAATTATCAATCTCTTTAATACAATATTTACACAGAGTAGTATAATGGTTACAAAACTGATAAATCACAAGCTACCACAGACCCTTGCTACATGCAATAAACTTGTGACTTATCTATTCTGTAACCATTATACTACCCTGTGTAAATATTGTATTAAAGAGATTAATAATTAAATTACATATTAATACTAAACATTACTTTCATTATTTTATCCGGACGTTTTCACGAAACATCTACGTCACGGACCCGAACTGCGCCTTTCTTATGTTTTATTTAGAGTAACTTTTGATGGCGCCATCTGTTGACAGTATATAGAACTACATTTCGAGTATGCGCAGTAAAACTTTATTTACTACAAATGCTCATATTTCCCGTAATATTAAAATTTTAATACAATGTTTCTTTTACGTATTGTCAAATATTCTGTAAGTTTCGTACAGTTCGAAAGTAAACTCTGCTTGTTATATTAAAAAAAGAGGCGGAGTTTGAAAGTTTCAATTTAATATCGATTTTTACTTATATTCTGATAAATATTTTTATTGTCTCACTTTGAGTCCTAGTAATACTCCTGAGGCTCTTTAAAATGACACCAGAATCAACCTCCTAGCGAAACGCGTTTCCACGCTACATTTATTTATAACCTTACATAAAGCTAATTCATAACAATCACGCGCATGCGCTTACACTGGTACGATGACGTCACAGGCAAAACAAGTACCATGCGACAAACTCTTACAGATATGATCTATCCTTTGTGGGATCAACCATTCTTTTCGTATTATTAGTTTCGTAGTTATTTGCGATTCAAATATGACGGTATTTTGTCACACAAGAAAGTTCGATCGACTATCACTGTAACGAGCGGAAAGACGTTTTCACGGCAAAACAAATATGGGCCAGTTTCCCTTGAAGTCCCCCCGAGAAGGCAACCAGAGCCCATGTAGGAGGAACTAAGGTAGACTTCTATATAAATGCTAAAAGTTTGCACTTAAAAACAGAAGATGTCACACTTGCCTTTTTTTTATCAGGAGTATCATAAGCCTCACTTCCCCTTTATCAAGAGTATCATATGCCACACTTCCCCTTTATCAGGAGTATACATATGCCACTTCCTTTTTTTCCACTGTGGAGTATCATATGCTATATTTCTTTATCAGAGTATCATATACCATACCCCTCCCCCTTTATCAGGGAGTATCATGTGCTACACTCCCCTTATCAGGAATATCATAGCCACACTTCCCTTTTTTTTTTTTTATCAGGATTATCATATGCCACACTTCCTCTTTTCAGGAGTATCATATGCCACACTTCCTCTTTTCAGAGGTCATATGCCACACTTCCTTTTTTTTATCAGGAGTTATCATAGCCCACTTCCCTTTTATCAGAGTATCATATGCCACACTCCCCCTTATCAGGAGTATCATATCATACACTCCCTTTTTTTTATCAGAGTATCATATGCTACACTTCTTTATCAGGAGTATCATATACCAACACTCCCTTTATCAGAGTATCATGATGCCATTAACTTCCCTTTATCAGAGTATCATATTGCACACTTCCTTTCTTTATCAGAGATTATCATATGCCCCACTTCCCTTTTTTATCAGGAGTATCATATGCCACCTTCATACATTGCCACTTTATCAGGAGTATCACTAGTCATTATCTTATGGACTTGATTAGATTGCTGGATCGAAGTGGTGTTTAGCGTAAACAACTACAATACTGCCCTTTCCTGACGTTTCGGCTTCAGAAGATCCTTCAAGTGAACTCTCAATTCCACTTTAATTTCATCCATGCTATGGTCAGGTTTAGATTGGAGCTCATACGTCAAGCTGAAAATTTGAGAGTGAAACTGTTGCTCATTTTGAAAAATGATATTTCATCTATATCATATGAAAATTTTAAAACTTACAGTGTCATTAATGCACTTTTTAATTCACGGAAAAGAACAGATAAATACAGGTTGACACAATTGCTATAAAAGTAAGCTATTAAATTTATATTTTCTATTAAAATGTGTTTTTTTCCGGATACGGAATATTTTACAAAATCAAATCCTCTTAATTCTGCACTGGCTAATAAATTATTAATTTGCTATAAAAGCAAATATTTTAAAATAATAATTAAATAAATGGGCATTAAAATTTATATTTTCAATTGCCTCGAATGGTGCTAATCTTCAAAATTTCGTTTTAACTAACAAAAATTTAAACAACCGTAATTTTAGCCAGACGAGGAATTTTTTAAACTTCAGGCAAAGAATAAAACTGATTAATTAACTAATAAATTAACTACTTTCAATGATTAAAGTTTAAATAACGAGGAAAAAATATATCGTGAAAACTTTGAAAGGTTTTAGCTATAGGACAAGTTTTTTTTTATACAGCAGAACTCTCTCACAATCGAAAGTTACTTAATTATGTCAGTAGTATGCGTAATAGACTTTTTTATTTGTTTATAGTTAAAAGTTCTTTTCTTTTATCATAAAAAGGAAACGAATTAAGAGGATTTACTTTGTAAAATTACGTATTCGAAAAAAGATTTTAATTAGATTACAAAGGAAAGGGAGGGAGAAAGAAAAGAAAATGTGTTAGCAGACCGTTCTTTGTATTAAAAAATTTATTCTTCCCAAAGACAAACGAAATAAAAGTTGACATCAGACAAGAGTGTTTTCGATTTTGGATGGTCTATATTGTAAAACCAACTGAAACAATAATGTGATCTACAGAAATAGCAGTTAGTTTTATCTTCATAAATAAAAAGGTTTGTAAATCTTAATAATGGTTGCAGAACATATGCATATGCTTGAATTTAAATAAATCAGCTATAGTT
Organism: Araneus ventricosus; assembly: GCA_013235015.1. Lineage (NCBI taxonomy): Eukaryota > Metazoa > Arthropoda > Arachnida > Araneae > Araneidae > Araneus > Araneus ventricosus. Next base: position 4,084 of record BGPR01018089.1, on the reverse strand, counting down.
ATTTCTGCTTGCAATATCCTCTTTTCTCAATAACTACAAATCCTGCAAAAGCAAATTGTATAGGTGATGTGCATGCTTTTTAACTTATAATTTTATTTTATGATACTAATCTAATATTCTGAAGATTTTAAAGTTTCATATTTATGAACCATGACTAGCCTTCGGCTACCAGCTGTTCCTATAATATAATTTCAAATGAATTCTTACTGCGTAATTTATATTCTTGGTTCCTTAACAAAGTAATTTTAACTTCAAAGTGTAGACATTTAACCGCGTCTTCTTTTGTATCCGACTTTTACTTTCTTATTCTCTTATAAACAAAGAGCTCTTCTTAATCCGTATTGACAAACTCGCACATTGATACAAAGTATTGATCTGCATTTTATGATCAACATTTTAGTCAGATACTTTTGTGTAATATGCATCTTAGAAAGTTTATATTTGAAATTTTTCTGCATTATGCAAGAAGTGTACAAAAATTTAAGTGAAATTAATCACTTGCTAATGAATTTAAATATCTATCTTTATCATTAAAAGGTTTTATGCTTAATTCAGAAAAATCATTCTGTTGCTTTCAACCGCTATTTCTGCTATTATTGGAGAGATGAGCTTTTAATTCCTTTCTTCTAACCGAAAATGACCAACAATGTGTGCCCTTTTCATGTGTTGGCAATGACCGCTATGAAGGGTTCTCCCCGCACCCTTCCCACCCCATCTTCTTCACTCTACCTTTGGTCGAAATGAAACTGGTCTCCTGAGCGACCTTTGACCCACAGTTAATGACAATTTAAAACCTTGTAAAATTTAAAGTAATTATCGTACAAGTTCTCATAATAATATGATGAAAAATAATTGTTTTCCCTTAAAGTAGTATAAAACACATTTTCATGCAATAGTTCTTTCTGAAGTTATTCTCGGAAAATATAGCTGAAAACGTTTAAAATTTGCTTCTTAACTTCTTAAATAATTAAAATTTTGAAAAAAATTGAAACAAAATGGCTCGCAAGGTGACATTCCCACCCCTCCAAAGTTATGTAGCCGAATTTGGTAGTCTGTCTCAAGGTCTGTTCTGTAGACCGCCAACAGACACACACTACACAGATTTCTCTATATTATTAGTAGAGAGAAGAGATAGAGATAAATATATTTTAATTAATATATTTATTTTAGATATATTTTATCAAATCATTTGTTTCGCCGTATCGGTCCGTTATTGGGCCTCCACGCCTTTTGGCTCAGCATGAAGTGGTACAAAGATGGCAACAGCGATGAATAAGGTATCGGAATAGGATTCTTGTTAAAATACATTGTTCGTTTAAAAATTTAAGTTAAAAGCAAAATAAAAAACAATGCCAGACAATTCCAATGAAATATGGAAACAATATCGCAACACTTCTATCAACACAGCCATTCTGGATCCTATATTGTTACAAAAGTATAAAGTTGTTTCCTTGAGATGCTAATTTGGCGCCATTTTGGCTTAAGGACAGAAAGAATTTTCTAGAAGGACCTCGAACTTTCCAACTTATTTCCTACTGGATTCATGAACTTTCTGGCGATTAGGCTAATTCTCCTACGTAATGAAGTCACTCCTGTTGAAAACGTATAAAAAGCAAGTTCTCAAGCCAAGAAGAGTCAGTTGAGTTTGATCATAAGCAAAGCTGGTGAGCTAACGAGAGAAAACCTTGAGGCTGTAGTGTGAGATTTATTGGGTACCTTCTGTTGTGAATTTTACTAGCGCTGTGTTAATACTTGTGCTACGTTTCTTTGCTTGGAATATTTAGAAATAAAGACTTATTTTTTTAATCCTGCTTATTCTGGACTGCATTCACGTACACCTCACAAGACGATTTCTGTAAATACATACTTCTGTTGCCAACATCCTTCTCAAATGTACAGTACAACCTTGATAACTAAAACTTAAAGGGGTTAGTGAACTGTTTCGTATAACAATTCTCTCCCTTAATCCATGAACATCTATATTACTATTTTGCATCTAATTTACACTATGTAATTCTGAAATGTTTGAGTGTAAAATGAATACAAAATTCTCTTCGTAGACTACACTTGTATTCTTTATTAAAGATAACCCCTCTGTCAGGTGTAATATCCGCTTCAGGGTCAAATTCAAAGAGATGCGTATGTATTAAACCTAGCAATATTTATTTTCATCACACTCTAGCAAGTCTGCTAATGCGAGTGGGCGTGCGCGAGAGAAAAGAAACACGAGAAAATGACTGTTCGCTATCGCTGAATAGTTTGCGCATGCGCAGAGATTACTTCCAGTAAGCAAGTAAAAATGAATATGCAATTTCAACTGCTTTTTTAACCGATTGAAATGGAAATTTGGGCACAGATCTATAAAATTAAGTCGTTAGCAACCGTCATATCAATTTTATTCATCAAAGCCGCAGTGTTTACGAGTTATACTGTTTAGAAGTATGCGATTACGCAGACCGACAGAAAATCAACTCCTTCGATGAGTGGGTCCAAAGTATGATACGGACCTACATTCATGATGATAAACCGTGTACCAAATGTTATCCATCTAGCTATTCAAGCTTTTGAGTTATAGTGCTCAAAAAAATCGCGGGACAAGAGGTGACAGATCTTCCGTAGACGGATTTTGTCCAAAATTTGATAGAAACTTACATATTATGTGTAAAAGATAACATACCAAATTTTTCATCCCTGCATCTCTAATAGCCTTGAATTATCGTGGTTCACGGACAATACAGACAGACATAATTCCAAAATTGTGTTTTTCGGACCTAGAGGTCTAAAACGCGAGATTCGTCACCAAACTGAGTCTGAATTCTTTGACGATTAACAATTCTTTTCTCTTTGTATACTTAGTATACGGGAAAGTAAAAGGGGACATCGCTTGCAAAAAAAAGTCCGCGATTGTTTCCATGCAGTACAGTAAGTGCTTCATGTATTTTGCAATTTCAGAGGTATTTCGATAACCAGGTTTCAGTTAACCCAAGTCTGGTTAATCCGGGTTTTATTATAATATATAGCCTACAGGTATCAGTGGATAGGATTTTTACTGGACTTTTGATATAGCATATTAAATTTTACGTTAACTCTTTAATCCTGAGATGTTTTTTTTTCTTTCTATCTCCCTTTAAAACCGACTTTTTGGTTAGGAAATGACATGAATTGAATTCTTCTAATCTGTAATTTTCCCCTGATATAACCTTCCATAAGGCGCACGGAAATGGGTTGTGATTTGCAAGAATAATTTGACACTGCCTACGCGCTATAACTTCCTAAGCGATCTCAGAATCTCACGTACCCTCAAAAGAAGGCAACCGCCTCAGACCGGCCTTTGTCGCTGTTGCTAACCCTGACTGCCAAACGTCTACTACGGCCCGTTATGGAACTGCCAGACACCGCCCAGCGGCCAAAATGTATGCTTTTATTTCTCCCCTTTGAAAAGGGTCGGTAAACAGTGGGGAGTAATCTTATCTTTTTTTTCACATGTTTCTCCCACTTGTCACTCTTGATTGACGCTCCACAGTAAACCAGACTAGAACAATCCAACCTGCAAATACGGTATACGGAACAATACAACGACCGGTCGAGCGAAAGCCCACGTGGAAGAGAAACCAATCGGACAGGGTGGAGCTACCTCCTGTAAAGACCGCCAACCCCCCCCCCCCCCCCCCCCCCCCCCCCCCCCCCCCACCTCCGTCTGCTACATCCCCTCACCACAACAACCCAGCTGCATTTGTCCAGAACCTGGTGAGAAGAAATTTCACAAAAATACACTTAGGTAACTTGGCCAATAACTAAGAAGAACGCGCGTAGAGCTACAAGGTACTGATCCAGGGGCCCAGCCTCAAACAACCGCCTCACCTGAAAGAACCCCGGGAGGCCCAAACCTCCACCAAAAAGTCCATCAACCACACCGGCACTACCCAATTCAAAATGACACAAGAAAAAACAGTTTACAAATGCTCAATAACACAGGAAAAATACATGGTTACAATTGAAAGAAAAGAAAAATAAAAACAGTTTAACATTCAAGAGAGACCTGAAAACAGATTTAAAGCAATACGTAACTGAACGAAGTACACAG